>JADLZN010001086.1:13291-28443 GCA_018155175.1 Sinocyclocheilus anophthalmus | reverse complement strand
GGAAGACCACAAAGATGATGTCAGATTATGAGGAGATTAGGATGAAATGTGATTCTGTTGTTTCTGTTTGTGTCCAATAGGTCATTAAGCAAACTCAGGAGTACTGCGCTGAACGCAAGATTCCGTTTCCAAAGATCGATTATAAGAAGTTGGAGTCCGAGCCGATTAGGGAAGTTTATGTGTTTGAGGATAAAGAGAATCCAGATGTTCCCATAGTGATCCACTTTCCCTTGGTCAATGTCTCATTCAAGCAGTTCAAGTCTCCTGGTGAGTACCACCATCTGTAACCTGTAAGTTGGTGTTATTAAATGGATAGTTCACCCCAAAATTTAAATTCTAGCATCATTTACTCACCAAAAAGTACATTTTTAGAATTATTAGAACAGTTTTGTCCATGCAGTGATAGTCAATGGGATCCAAAACAGTGGACCCTATTGACTTTCATTGTATGAACAAAAAAATGAGGCTATTTTCATCTTATGTACCTCTGCAGACAGAAATGTCATACAGGTTTTAATGTCATAAGAGGCAAAAAATTGTGCAATAATTTTTGGTTGAACTATTGCTTTAATAATCTTAGACATTCTCCTTTTGCATGAAGAGATGCAGTAGATTACAAGGTGTATTTATATTAACTAATTGTGTTTGTGTGGCAGGAGTGAAGAGAGAGGGTAAGGCAGAGCTGGAGGAAGGAGATTTTGATATTGACTTCACTAGTATGTTCTGTCCATTCGCCACTCACAACCTTACATACCAACCTGAGGATTTCCAGAAGCTGACCAACCTCACCACCTACAACATTCTGAACAACACAGATGTCGTTTTAAACACACTGTACAAAGCACTGAAGAGAAACATGGAGATTTGATGTTGAGAAGAGAAGTTAAAGCTGACAGCAGGAGCAACTGGAGAGTGATTTTTGTATATATTTGACTTCACCCAGAAATGTCATCATTCATCACCCTCATATTGTTCCAAAACTGTGCTATTTCCTATTTTTTTCTGTAGATCAGTGTTAATACAATAATTTACTCTTAAAAACAAAAGTGAGGGGGACCAGGAACTGTCAAGCTCACTAAATGACATACAGCATAATACAAAAGTCCATAACAGTAGTCCAAATTATGCCATACTTGCCATTTCCAAGTGTTTTGAAGTCATAAGATAGCTTTGTCTGAAGGACAGCCCAACATTAAAGTTCATAAAAGTATTCACCAAAATCTGTCTCCTCTGTCATAGCTCTCTGATCTCATTTGTGTTATTTCAATATACTTTTATTCTAAATTGGATAAACATGAATGTGAGTAAATGATGTAAATCAGATTTTTCATTCATTGGAGAAATATTTTTTTCACAACATTTGTTATTCAACTAGAGATTTTATATTTGTAGTTAAACAGATGTTAAATGTGTGCACTACTGTTCAAAAGTTTGGAGATTAAAAAAACCTTCTGCTCACCAAACTGCATTTATTTTATATTTTCAAATATAATTAATTTCTACTTTAATTACTAGTAGAAATTAATCTAATTAAAGTTGTTCAAAAAAGTGCAATAAACTTACTTGGTTGTAACTTTGTTGGTTTTAATGTTGGCACTACTTTTTTATTTAAAAAAATTAAGGCAGCTATTTTCAACAACAAAAACATTTTTAGTAGTTTAAGACCACTACTATGGCAACCAAAACAAATATCGATTTATTATTTAAAAGATTAATGTTATTTTATTTGCAGACGTCACTAGTGTACAATGATTTCTGATTAGCTAATTAAGCACAAAAGTTGTATTCCAAATACATGGCTGTTTCTTCTGGCCATGATTTATTTAGCTGGAGAGAGCATTTTTATTTTTTTCTTCTATGATTCCCAGTTGTTTTCCTTTAAAGTGTCATCGGGGTATGTGCCATATCTATGTACTGCCTGTCTGATATCAATACATAGTTTCCGTATAACACTGTAGGATCTAAGATTCTTCCCTTTACAGGGGCATTAATGAATGTCAACTTTACAAACAAACCATACTAAAGAAAGCATCAACGGTCAATAAATGAATGTGTTACTAAAGATTTTGATAAAGAGCATCTTGTGGAGTGGAGGATAGGCATATCTCGTAAGCCAAATATGATTCTATGAGTTTCTACCCCCAAAACACCTGCCTGCTCTGGATCTGATGTGACTATAGATGTGCTGATTCCATATGCAGATTATTAGATTATCATTCGGAAAATTATTAGATTATCGTCCAGAAAATGTTATTTTATAACTTTTTTTCCTTGCATTGTATGGGAGCGTTTCATGTACATAATTTTCTGATGCATAAGGCCACTATTAGTACAAACCTGTCTTCTTTACAGAAAACATAAGAAAAACCAAGTCAGTCATCTGATTACTGTGCATAATAAATTAGCATTTATGAATTACACAGACGGGGAGCACGGCGCGATAAAAATAACGACATAGCTGGTCTTATGGTGCCTTTGTAAAATATAAGTCCCACTTGTGATTATGAGCTTGACAAATTCAAGCGGTCGATTTCACATTGTTTTCATATGCAATTTTTAACTACCACATTTTTTACCACTATTTACGATCATTCTGGTAGCATGTGAAGGCAGCATCAGTGAAAACAGGCAGAGGCAATGGTAGCTTTAGCAACTTAGCCTATAGATTGCAAAGAACCTATTCCATAAAGGCAATTTCGAAAACAAAAATATGACGTGTTGATGCTTGCTTTGTCTGGAGCTGACATTCGCGCACAAAGTGTTGGTATTGATCCCTAAACATATAGGGGACTTTACCGTTTTTTTTCAGGATATTTCCTTCGAAAATGAAATTTAACCACAGTGTCCTCAGCAGCTCAGATAGAGGGAGTCTATGGAGACTCGACCTATATGTTCATTGGTGCATCCCAAAACACAACACTTGTAATGCCTCTTTAGCACTGAAATTGTATATCTCCATCAGCTACAGCAAGAAAACAGTAATGGCAGACTGCTGCTTCCCACTCAGGTCTGTGTTTATGCTAATAGGGCAGAGAGCGTCACAAATGGGTGGAACTTTTTCCCTAAGATGACGTGTACTTGGGGAGAATCTGAATCCGCTCGTTTGGAGAGACTGTTTATAATTTATTGGGATTATAAAAAAATGAGTGAGTGACACCTTATAAAACGCCTTATAAAAGTGATTTTTGCAGAATAGGTCCCCTTTAAAGCTTTTTGAAAATGACCCACTTCCTGCTGCCAGTTGGTGGCGCTATAACTTTGCCTCCTTCAATGAACACACTGTGAAGTTTACAAAATCAAGGTATGCTGAAGTTACAACACGCTTCCTTTTCCCCTTTTCCACCATAAATTTGCTGCCTCGCCACAGCCAAACCAGATCATGTTGACCGAGTTTTTAAAAAAAAATTATTAGCAGTCCTTAGAAAAACCATAAGGCCCTATTGCCCTAAACATTGTACTGTCTTGATCACTTTAATGGTAACTTTACACAGACTGGGCTAAGCATGTTTTTCACACAAAGGGTTTGCTTTGGCTGTACTTCTGAAATGGTTCACATTTAAACAGGAAATGACTTGCCCCTAGACTTCTATTGAAAGTGCATACATTACTGTACTGTAAACATAATGACATGAATACATTTTTTCAAACAGAGGGACGAGTCTATTAGCAATAGCAAAAGACAGACAGCATACTTGTACTAACCCAGAACATTATATTAACAGTGTACCTGATGTGTATTTTTATGAACTGTATCTTTTGAAAAACAGCAGTTACAATAGACTATTACAACTAATAACTAACTTTCAAACCCCCCAGAAAAACCTTGAATCATTGTGATTAAGGACATCTGCCTTAAAGGAATAGTTCACCCAAAAATGATAATTCTGTCCTCATTTATTCACCCTCATGTCATTCCAAACCTGTATGACTTTCTTTATTCCGTGGCAAAGAATCTGACTCAAAAGAATAATGCTTTCATTGGACATGAGAGCTAATGCACAAATCAAGAGTTTCTGTAAAAACACAAACAAAACAACACACCATTTGTGATTAACAGAAGAAAGTAAGTCAGAGAGGTTTGGTACTTCTTGGTGAGGGTGAGTAAATAATGACAAAATGTTCATTTTGTGGGTGAACTAACCAGCCTGAGTGGGATGCGCCACAACTTGCACTTCTGCTTTCACAGTGGTAGTCTCTCTCTCTCTCTCTCTCTCTCAGTGCTGTTCCTGGGGGGCATTGCATATTTGAGATGTTTTGTTTATCTACACATCTGATTTAACAGAGCTCAGAAGTAGACTGACTTAAGTAGGTGTGTTAGATAAGCTAGACATCCAGGAGTAGAATGGAAAAACACTGTTTTTTTTTGCTAGGTACATGTACGATTAATCAGTCAATCTATGTCTGTCTCTCCCATACACCATGACAAACCCTCAGCTGACAGGAGTCTACAGTTCTTCTCCTGCATTGGAGCGGTACTTCTCCAATGTCACCATAAACAATCTCCAGTGAGTCAATTTCACTCTCCACTGTCACATTTTACGCCTTCTTTTCAGTTTATTTGCTTGTGCATACCGTAGTGTGCCTTTAAGCCTTGTCCACACGTTTTCGGTGTGACCCAGACAGACACATCTAATTTATATCAAGTTAAAGTTGACCGAAATTACATTTTAATGCTGTGTTTCCATTCAGGGACACTACAGGCCAGTTTAAGCTCCAGTTCATGATGCCTTTAAAACATGAGAAGTTGATACGCTACACTTTGAGTCTAAAGATGGTTAAAAATGTGCTGCTCCAACACTTGTATGATCGAGACACTGGAGACCCTTTCTATATCATACCGACATCACTCCACATGGAAGGTGAGGAGATATTTTTTTTTGAACAATATAAGAATAAATGATAAATAAATAATAAAAGTCATCAATACACTCACAACAATTATTGATAATAATAAAAAGTACAAGTACGGAAATGATATATGAAATGATACACAATCTTTGCATGCAGGACGTCCAAATATAAAATAAATCTCTTTTTTTGTTTTATTAGGAGAATTGACTATGCTTTTCTTGTTTTTTGTTTGCTTTTCTTTTCAGCTGGATAAATAAGCAAAACTTGAATTACAAGATGGATGTTCTAAATTGAATCACTGGTCCCTTCATCAGAAAACAAAACATTCCAAACATCACATTATTTCATTTGACTGCCTTCTGCACTCTTTAACAGATCTCTTATATAGTATATATAATAATTATATAGTAATTATCCACCATTAATAATTAACTCTTTATGGGTTCACTTAAAAAAAAGTCCCCAGTGTTCAACGTATGTTTTAACACCACTTTATATCTAACGTTATTTTATATTAACATTGCAAAAACTAAGGAACAACGTAGAGTAAAACAGATTTTTTTGCATTATCAGTATAATATATTTGAGAATTAGATGGATGTAGCCTATGTTTAGAAATATGGAGGTTTACATTTGTCACAATTTGAGTCTCAAAAGATTATCGAAACACTGAATATGGAACTTCCAAACCTGTTCTGTTGTTATGATGTTAACTTCCATGTTGCTCCATGATGAATTTTTATAATAATACTGTAAGTGTACTGTACTTTTATTGATCTCTATTGATTGAACATTGGACCATTTTTTTAATCCATGTGGAGCAATTCTTTGTATGCGTCAGATTTTTAAAATGCTTTTTTAAAATAAAAAATTGCTATAAATATGTGCTATAATGGAATTATTTTACTGTATTTCTACATGAAAAATTGAAATTATCTGTATTATAATCCAGATGATCTGAACTTTTTTTTCCTGATAGATAAGGTACAAAGTTTACCTTTTTAGAGGGCACCACCTCAGTTACAGCTTTTGTACCTTTTTTTGTTTATTTATTAATTTAGTGTGTGTAATTCTTAAGACTGTAAGTAGTCAAACATGAAAGACTAATTCACAGAGTGTCAGGGTCTGGTGTCTGGTGTTCTCCCTCTCACCACCAGAGGTCGCCATTTCACATCCTCCCGGAGTAATTTCCATACGTGAATACACACACCTGTGCACCCACTCGCTCTTCTCTCACTAAAAACACACACACACACAAACACACAGCTGTTGCCCATCCTGAACTCCGTTACCTTGACTCCACACACCCTGTAGCCACCCACCCACACTCACTCACACACAGGTGTGGCCCATCCTGAGGGCTATTTATACGCCTTCCCCACGCCTCTCTGGGAGGATTATTAATAATTGTTAGGAGTTGTATAGTGTAATGGTGTTCGTCGTCTCTAGACCTGTTTTTGTTGGCCTTTCGGTTTAAATAAAGAAGTTTTCACCTGCATTTGGACCCAGACCCTGTTTACATGGTGTTTTCCTAACCGTGCCGTGACACAGAGCATTCACAAGTAAATAAAAAAAAAACATCTATTAATTGGATCATTCCTAGACATTACATTTTTTTAAATTAAATAAAATGCGTCATATGTGAACGCCAATTTCACTCTTATTCAACTACCTTCACACTCTTGCACATGGATCAACTACTGTATAACCAGGCCATTACTCATTCTACTGTAACAGTAAGTGCTGATTTGCGAGGGGCACGGCCTGTAATGGCAGCTGGACTGTGTTGTCGTCTGTAGTTGATGTGAATTTATTTATTATAAATGAATGATTGAATGTGTATTTATGTAGTTTTTGTGCCAGTGCATCCATAGTATTAGAATCTGCATTGTTTTTGGAAATAGGCAACTACTTGCCAAGCAATGCCATTACCAAACATTTGTTGTTTATTGAATTATAATATATTAGTTGTAACTAATATATTATAACTATATAAGTTGTGCGTGTTAAACATCATCCAAAATTAAAGTAGTACTTTGGTATTTGCTCTTGATTGTCTTCTGCTCTATATATAGATACTATTTAGTGAGCTTAGGAGCAGCTTCAATGTGTCATTTGTTAAAAAATTGGTGTCTCCTCAAGGTCCTTAGGAGAAATAAAACCGGCTCAAAGGTGAATTTTTACAGTAAGAGTATAGATTTTAAATAATAAAAGCCTTCATTTATTTGTACAGCAAAAGCAGTAAAATATTTTTACTATTTAAAATAACTGCTTTCTATTTGAATATATTTTACAAATGTTACTGTCTTACTGTTCAAAAACATTTGACTGGTAGTGTATAAAAATGAATGTGGACAACAGCTCACATAATTGGTCATTGAACATTTTTATTTAAAATCGGTTATATCAGTGTTCAAAACTATCAGTTACATCACAGTTCATTTTGAGTTAACAGTTTACAAAGTACTCACTGAATGGATTGTGTCTATCCATGGCTAAGGAACATTACACTTTTACAACCATGCTAGTTAATTTCTATATTTCTATGTTCCCATAAATGTCAAAAACTGAGGGACTAAACACAAATAAATATCATGCTAATAAAAATCATTATAAAAAAAAAAAGCAAAGGCAAAATTGTGATTTTAGGAGTAGATAACTGTTAGGGGAGAAAGGTAATAAACCGGTACATGAATTAGTATGGGGTAATCATTTTATTGGCTATCATACATTAAAAAGTTTCACTGTAAATTAAAAACTAAAATGTTTTACAGACATAAATGTTTGGTGAAATCATTTGCATTATCTTTGTTGCCCTCTGCTGGTGACACCAGCAAGAAATTCTTATCTCGAATGTAACCAGCTCTTTAATTTCTCTAAGGTGAAACTCAAAATTTCTTTCACCTTCGCTTACATTTTTACCTTCTCCTAAACGGTTTAAAAGTCTAAAACACATAGTAAAATAATTACAGCTCATTTCACTGTTATTTCAGCAAGTGTATTAGATTGTGGAAATCTGATGATGTAAACCAAAAGAACAGTCCCACAAAGTGATGACTGTGCTTTCATTTTCTCTTGATTGTTACTGTGACGTCTCTGTAGCAGCTCTTTAGTCACCATCAGCTGATCCTGAAAAAAAGGACTAACATCTAAATAATGAGAGTCATACAGTAGAAGACACAGATAGTAACATACTGTATGGAGTATTAGACAGTAAACAGCTGTAAACAACTTTTCCTTTGTCACTTTGATACAGTAAGAGTTAGAATATTATTATTATTATTGTGTGTGGGTGCAAATATTGTATATATTAATTGTATGAAATATACTAACAATAACTGTTTAGTCTGTCCAGTTTATAATATGGATCATCCTTTAGAGCAGAAAGCAGCTTTACCGAGTCTCCTAGTTTATTATAAAACAGATCCAGTTCTCTCAGGTGTGGGAAGGGTTTGATCTTAGAGCTGAAGCCAGAGCAGCACAACCTTCATCTGTGACACCACAATTAATCAGCCTGTAGGGAAGATGATTACACACTTTGTAGTTTGCACAATGATACTGTGTAAGCAGTGTGTAAAAATGACTTCAGTAATGCAGTCAATGGCCTGCAAACACGTTTAACCTGATGCTATATGTGCTGGAAATGTGGGTTGTTATAGAATGTGGCTAATGAATCACCTAGAGAAGTTTCACAACAAGCTTACATCACAAGTGTGCTGACAGTTGGACGGAAATGATGGTTTATATCCACCTTATTTTTCCCGCAAAAGCGGGCGCAGTCATTTGTAAATTTAATTTGTCTGGCTCATTCGCTTTCAGCTATTTTTGTAAACTGGTGTTTCTTATCATATTATTTCAATGTATTTAACTAGGAACACAAGTGTAATAATTTCACAACCAACACATTAATTAGAACACACTGTTTGTTAGTCAAAACAGTTCCCTATCGAACGGAAATCTGTTGCGTCGCTTGGACGGTATGGAGGGTACTGAGTTCTTATTGGAGCTGATTTGTTAGTTGTGAGCCTGCACAAACCAATGGTTGCGTGAGCCCGCCAGAACGGGCGGAGCCCAACTGCATACAAGTCGGCCACAGAGCATCTAATCAGAATCTTCCTTCAGCGATGAAAAACATATCGGTCGATGAATATGCAATCAAGAGGAGGTAAGAAGGAAGAGGCTTTCCTGCCTCTCCGCCATATGAAGGAGTCCCAGCAGCTAGAAGAGTCCAGGCCTTTCCTGCGGCCATCCAGCTATTCCCAGAGAGTAACTATGAGTAAAATTTACTAAGAAAATCCAAGGGGAAATCTCAAACGATGCAGATGGGCACAGTGAGTGCGTCGCCTGTCGGGGTGGCGCCTACACAGAGACTGCGCTCACTGAGACTTCATGTTCTCACTGCGACAATTGATTCTCATGTCTTCACTCGCGGATCGCTGTCCTTATGAAGGCACCCTCAGAACCCTTGCACTTCGTTCTCATTGCGCCGGGTGTGCTTCACACGGGAGGATCAACACCCCTCATCGGCTGTGAACAGCTTGATTTCTTTCTCAGAGGCTGTTGCAAGTCACCCCAAGACATTGTCCACCAAGCAGGCTGCAAAGTAGGCGCCGCCTCAGCCCCTGCTAAAGCTGGAGCCTGGGCTTCAACAGCGCACCCCAATGGCACAGTTTCCCTTCCCGAAGCGCCAAGGTCCCTGCCCTCGAGTAACCCTGGACCCTGACCCACAGAAGCCATCCTGATCTGAGTGCAGAGAGGAAGAGGAGAGGGCTAGTTCTTGCCAAGGCCGGAACCCCCTAAAAGAAAGCTTGAAGTCATTCCCCACCTTTTCGAATATCTCTGAGCGGTGGAGGTTTTTCAGCCGTGCACGTCCTGCAAGCTCAGCGTGTGCCCCAGCAAATTACTGCTGTGACAGCAGACCCACATACTCAAAAAAGCATTTCTCCTCTCCCTGCAATCACAAATGTCAGCTCCCCATCTCAGCACGGCGAACTGGCATTAATAAAAATGGAACCACTTGCCACCGGCTCTTGGCTTGTAAAGCCATTCCCCGCATGTCAAGCTGGGTCTTAAAAGTCATACAACAAGGTTACTCCCTCCAGTTTGATTGCAGGCCGCCTCGTTTCAGAGGTGTTGTGCACAATTCGGTACGGGACAACGAAGCACATGTTCTTCAGTCCGAAGTGCAAACATTGCTTGCAAAAGGTCCCATAGAAATGGTCCCTTTAGCGAACAGCAAGTCAGATTTTTACAGCGATACTTCCTCATTTCCAAGAAAGATTACGGGCTCAGACCAACTCTCGATCTCAGACATCTGAATCGCTCTCTCATTTGACAGCCGTTCAGAATGTTAACTCTGAAACAGAAGATATACTCATGGAAATAGTCAGAGGACTGGTTTCTGTCTGTGGATCTGAAAGATGCATACTTTCACATCCAGATAGCCCCTCGTCACAGGGCATTTTTGAGATTCGCCTTCGAGGGTGTGGCTTATTAATATACGGTCCTTCCCTTCGGGCTGTCCGTGGCCCCCCGCAATTTTACGAAGTGCATGGACACGGCTCTTTCCCCTTTGAGACAGATCGGAATCCGCATCTTGAATTACTTTGACGACTGGCTGGTGCTAGCCAGAACAGAACGGCAACTTACAGCTCATAGAATGTTGTTGCTCAACCACCTGAAGTGTCTTGGGTTGAGAATCAATTCAGCTAAGAGTTTACAGCGAGTTTCTCAGACAGTGAGTGTCCTTTCTGGGAACAATTATAGACTCAGTTCAAATGCGAGCCTGGATTACGCCGGAACACTTTCTGAATATTCAGTGAGTGGTAGCGTCATTCAAGTTGGGGACTGCGTATCCCCTCAGGGTGTTTCAGAGTTTGCTCAGCCTCATGTAGGCCGCCACCTCAGTGATTTTTCCCCTGGGCCTGCTGATCGATGCGACTTCCAATACTGAATGATATGAATGAATGAATGAGGCATTTATATAGTGCTTTTTATTGTGCATTGCTGCATTACACCCAAAGTGCTTTACAATCATATCATGGGATCTCTCCTCAACCACCACCAGTGTGCAAGCATCCACTTGGATTATGCGACGGCAGCCACAGGACAACGGTGCCAGTGTGCTCACCACACACCAGCTACAGGTGAAGAGGATAGAGAGTCATAGAGCCAATCAAGTGGGTGGGGATTATTAGGAGGCCATGATTGACAAGGGCCAGGGGGGCAATTTTGGCAAGGACACCGGGGTTACACCCCTACTCTTAACAATAAGTGCCATGAGATTTTTAATGACCACACATAGTCAGGACCTCAGTTTAACGTCTCACCCGAAGGACGGTGCTTTTTGACAGTACACTGTCCCCATCACTATACTGGGGCATTAAGACCCACACAGACCACAGGGTGAGCAACCCCTGCTGGCCTCACTAACACCTCTCCAACAGCACTCGTTTTCCAAGGAGGTCTCCCATCCGTACTGAACAGGCTCAACCATGTTTAGTGCAATGGGCAAACCGTCTTGGGTCCTGCAGGGTGATATGGCGTGGCTATGAATTGACCTCGCGGCTCGGGCGATCTGTACGATGGCAACCCGCCATTGGCTCCAACTGTGCCTGAGATAATGGCAGTATGTCGGGCCCTGAAAACATTCCTGCCAGCCTTAAAGGGACATCACATCCTGGTTCGTTCGAACAATGATAGTGGTAGCTTATATCAATCACCAAGGCTGCCTCAAGGTCACGTCCCCTTTACAGGATGAGTCAACATCTCCTGCTTTGGGTACAGAGCAAACTCCTCTCATTAAGTGCGATTCATGTCCTGGGCTTGTTTTCGACAAGGCATGAAATGAAATGCTCTCTCCTTCTGGTGGCCCCTCTATGGAAAAACCTGACTTGGTTCCCAGAACTGATTCAGCTGCTGTCTGCAACCCTATGGCCAATACCACTGAGGAGAGACCTTTTCTCGCAAGCTAGGGGCAAGATTTGGCACCCCTAGCCACAGCTGTGGAGTCTTCATGTTTGGCCCCTCAACAGGAGTCTAGCCAGCTTCCCGCGAGAGTTACTAATAACATTCTAGAGGCTAGAGCGCCGTCTATAAGACACCTTTTCACCCTTAAATGGTCTGTCTTCTGTGACTGGTGTTCAACACGAAGCCTGAATCCGTATTCCTGTGTACCTTTCTTCAGGAGTTGTTGGACAAGGGCTTTACCCATTCCACACTCAAAGTTTATGTGGCAGCCATCGCAGCGAATGGCTTGGCATTGGTCAAAAGAGTAGGTGACTTGCAATTGCTCTCTGTCAGCACTTCTTGTCTTGAGTTTGGACCTAACGACTTTAAAGTCATTCTCCAACCATAAAGCGGTTACGTACCTAAGGTGCTCTCAACTCCGTTCAGAGCCCAGGTTATTTCCCTGTTAGCTCTCCCTTCGGTGAATGGCGAGCAGGGTCCCAACTTACTGTATCCTGTTAGGGCACTGTACGTTGAGCGCTCTGAATTGTTCAGACAATCAGAGCAGCTCTTTGTTTGCATTGGAGGCTTCTTGAAAGGGCTGCCAGTCACAAAGCAGAGACTATCTCATTGGATAGTGGATGCTATAGCCCCATATAGTGCTATGGTTGGCTTTCAATGTCCTATAGGTGTGAAGGAGGGTATCCCGACGCATGTGCATACTTTGATCTGCATGTAAACAACGCATGCACGTGCTGCCGCTTACGTTGAACGATTTTTGCTGATGAGCTGCATCATGTTTCGTCAGAGGAAAGACGCGCATACGATGTGAGAAGTGGGAGACCGCGAATTGTTAACTAAATATATTTTGGAGCCTTCTTTTGCACACAAAGACGTATCCTTGTAGCATTCGTAAAATACCAGTTGAAAACTACTCTGTCGAGTGTAATTCATGGCACTTTTTGGTCAATATTCTTGGTACCTTTATGGACCTTGAACGTGGGTGTACTGCGTTATGGAGGGTCAGAGAGCTATCAGAGAATCAAAAATATTCTATATCATGTTCGAAGATGAACGAAGGCTTACCGGTTTGAAAGACATGAGGATCGTGAATAATTAATGACAGGAATCTTCAATTTTGGGTGAACTATTCTTTAATATATTAATTAACAATATACTCTTTTTTTCTCTCTCTCTCATTTATTGTTTTGTGGACCTAGTGTGAATATTGACTGGACTCTATGTACTAATATAAAAGAAAATCTAATTTGATTTTTTTTTTTTATCGGCAACAAATTAAATCCAGTGTCTTATAAGTATAGACTGAGTTAAACTATTACATTATAATAAATAATGTTTTACTTAGGAGAAATGTGATAAAGAGAGATGATCTTACCACAGTAACTCAAGTTTACATGGAGGATTTTCCAGTACATCAGAGAGCAGCTTCACTCCAGCATTTCCTATTATATTCCCAGACAGATTCAGTTGTCTCAGGTGTGAGGGGTTTGATATCAGAGCTGAAGCCAGATCATCACATCCTGCATCTGTTACATTACACCTCCTCAACCTGTAGAGAAGAATAACACTATTCACTCATACAGAGTTTATTATTGAAAGCCCACTGTCCAATCAACAGTCAGGTCAGCAATTTTTTAAAGTCTACCCAAACATTGATATAAAATAGTCCAATTTTGGTGTTGATGTGCAAGAACAAAAAGCACTGAACAGGCTTACAGAGACAAGATGATATTGTGACTCACATACATTAAGTATGTGGCATCAAGCTTCATCTGCTAATGAATTGATGATCTTACCACAGTATCTCCAGTTTACAGCTAGGATCCTTCAGTGCATCAGAGCGACGATCCAAGTTAGCACTCCTGAGGTCTTGTAGTTATCTCAGCAGATTCAGATTTCTCAGGTTGTGAGGGTTTGATGACAGAGCTGACGCAGGCAGCTAAATTTATAATTGTGACACTACAATTAGACAACCTGTAGAAAACAAAGGCACACTTATGACTCTCTCATCAGAACACAGAGGCCAACCGTAAAAGAGAAAAAAACTAACTCATCACCTATCAAATCCATATTTGATGGATCATTTAACTGAAGTCTAAAATGTCACATGCACAATCTATGGTACAATCTTAAGACTCATTCAATAATTATAATTAGTAACATTTCTTCTTCTTTTTGTATTGTCATGCAACATTGATAACATTCATTACATAGGTGAGTTTACCTTTATTTAAACAGTACACATATGTATGGAGTTGTGATTTGTGTTTGTGTGTGTTTGCACACCATTGCCTTCATTTGTCATAGTTCTTACTGTGTTGAGGTTGAGGCTGTTTAAAGTCATGAGATTTAAATGTTGACTGTGATGTGAAAGTGTGTAGTTTAGTGTGACTATCAGTATCAAGTTACTGAGCAGTAGCTGATGTGTTTAAACACTTACAGCTCACTCACCTGAACACACAGCAGCTAAATACTTAAAATATACTTTGGATGTTTACATTTTTTTGTATATATTTTGTGTTTTATGTGCAAAAGTCATGCAGTGTATGGCCTTACTTCAGTTTCTGCAGTTTACAGTGAGGATTCTTCAGTGCAGCAGATAGCTGCTCCACTCCTAAGTTTCCTAGTTTATTATAAAACAGATGCAGATCTCATAGGTGTGAGGGATTTGATTTTAAAGCAGAAGCCAAAAATTCACAACCTTGTTTTGCGATGCCACAGCCGCTCAATCTATAGAGATTAGAGAAGAAAGACATAGATCATCATAGATCACTTTAGCAGTGATTCCATTATTAGAAAGGAAGAACACATTTAAAGTGCAAATCAGTCACTTGTTTTGTTCTTATAGATGGTTTCAACAGCAAAAACATAAACAAACATTTCTGTGCATGGACGCTTTTGTGGCCCAAACTTAAAGGGGTCATCGGATGCCCATTTTCCACAAGTTTATATGTTTCTTTAGGGTCTTAATGAAAATCTATAACATACTTTGGTTAAAAATTCTCAATGGTAGTGTAAAAAAAACCTTTTTACCCTGTCAAAAACAGCTATTTTCAGAGCAAGCCGTTTTGTAGCATTGTCCTTTAAATGTTATGAGCTCTGCTCCCCCCGACCCTCTCTTCCATTCCGTGGGGTGATGAGCAGTTCTTTAGACTGTAAACTTTAGACGCATTTAGTTATGGAACTTGCTAACTAGGACATTATTAGGAAAGGCAATTTGCAAAGATTGATAAAAAAAAAAAAAATGTGTGGAAACTCCACGATCTGAAGGCGGCTCGACGTCATCAGTGAATAGTTCCTCTCAGAACATGCAATAGCGTCAGTGTTGCGTC
>JADLZN010001085.1:0-15150 GCA_018155175.1 Sinocyclocheilus anophthalmus | reverse complement strand
AAACAAGCGTTACGAAACTTGGCAGCACACAGATCCAGGGACATGTCATAAATTTATTTTGGGTGGAGCTTCTAGTGTCCTAAAACATGTGAACTTTTTACCCAGGAGCTTTACAGCAAACATACAGTCATTAATCCTCTCAACTGTTCAGAGTGGGTTTTCTTTTGCGCCTCCCCCTAACTTCACTTTCATGCTTCAGCAAACACACCGTCAATAGCGCAGTGACCTCATGATCACACCTCATGTAAATGTTCAGAAAGTAAAGTTTACCAAGCCAAAACTGTTTAATGTTACTTTTCATGCTTGCAAGCAAAGGGATAAACCACCTAAAGGAATTTCCCAGGTTCCCGAAATTTGTGTCTGTTGATTAACACACACACAACCACACACCACTCACACACAACACCCAACACCCACACACAAATGGCTGAATCTGGGCTACATTGAGTCACATAGAATGATGGGGTCACTCTGATTTTAATTTTAAAATATTTATTGATAAATTTACTTTAGAATTTATTTTTATTTCAAATTTGACGGTTTTGAGTAATTTTTTTATGTGCTTTGTCCTTTTATTGTTTTTAATATTGCTATATAGTTTTGTGTATAATAAATACATTATCTATTACATTTTCATATAGTATTTATTTTATTTCAGTTTTTTTTCTTTAAATCATTAATTTAATTTGGTAGTTTTTAATTAGTAGTTTTAGTACTTTCATTTTTACTCAGCTTAAAAATATTTCAGTTATATAGCCATCAACCATTTCTAGTTTTATCTTATTATATTTCAGCCTTTATTCCAAATATCAAAACCGTTAATAGTTTTTATAGTTTTATGTTTCAGTTAAAATAAACCCTTAGAATTACACATTAAAATACTTTTTCAAAACTTTAGAGACAAGACAAATATTATGTGCTAAAATTATTTTATTGTAAAATTATTGTTTTCTTTCTATGACTTCATCACGTGACAACACAACACTATAAACCTTAAAACCCCAAACCGAGCTTTACAGCTCAAAGAATACACTACTTTTAATAAAATAATTAAATTCAGCTTCACATTTCTGCTTTTAAACCCCCCCAAAATTGGCCCCATTCACTTCTATTGTAAGTACCTCAATGTAACCTCCTTTTTTAACAAAACAAGGGAGGAAACTAAACTATTTTTGGAGGAGTTCCACAAATGCTGTTGATTGAGCTTAACTTGTATTGAACCCCGAATACTGCTTTAATTACCCACATTCTTGCGACTTCTCACAGACAGCAGTTGCACTTTCAGAGCCGCTGTCATAATACGTCAAGCAGCTTGTGTTTGAAAGAGAAGGACACACCTACGCACACACCTTCATTGCAGAAAGCTGCTGTAATAACACTTTGCTCAAAGAGCTTTAACAAAAGCCCAGTCTGATTCATGTTTATACAAGTCATGCTACTATCAACACTTGTTCAAGGACAAAAACTTTACCAGAACCTGAACCCCCATCCTCTCTCTTCAGGCTGGAGGGAATCTTGCGTAAATTCTCACAGGAACGAGCTTTAACCTGAGGCTCAGCGAGTATCTCTTCATGCTTAGATGCAGAAGACCTATTCAAAGGCATGCTCTGAAATAACATAACAGCGGGTTGATTAGCTCCTGTTGGGTCCACATCTTCATACATGGCACTGACAATGCCCATTGTCTTGTTTTTCGGGATGATGAAAGCATTCTTCTGACAATCCCTCATTGAAAACAAATCCAGACTCTAGCAGCAGTAGCTTATCTGTCCTGGTGCTTGAGATTACACAAACAATGTCTTGTGTTTTTTTAATGCAAAAACATACTGAATGACAGTGCTTTCATCATTGATTTAAATTTTAAAAAATGGAGTCATCGAAGGATTTTGTGGTCTGTGGATGCTATTATGAGTTGAGTAGGAGCAGTTTGTACTTGAGTGTATTTGACTATTATCTGTTTGTTAGTTAGCACTAGTTCATGTTTTATGTATTCCTGTTACAGGTTCTCTGAATGTCCTCAATCCTCACTTTGTCTAAATGTAGATTTTTTGCTCTCAGAAGTAAACATCATCAGCTACACATACTGCTGGCACAGTGATAATGAGGTTTTCAAGCCGTCCCATCTGAGCGAGCTGATCACTGCCACAACTTGCCAAACGCATATTAAACGTTCCAAAATTTTGTCTATGTTTTGCATTGATGTATTTGCCATCTTGCTTCCCACAGAGCCGTTTTAGTTGGATGTGGGGCTGGTATTTAACTTCAGAAATGATCAAAATAAGCTTCTCTGTTCATGCAAACATGTTTAAAGGTCGTGGTGGACAGATGGAATGGGGTTCTGTTGGTGCTCATTCATGTACACATTAATTTTGAAATCTTTGATGCAGTTTTATTGCTTTTAGAACGGTCTGTCAATTAATCATTGAAACTAGGTTAAAAAAAAGAAGATGAAAACATCTGATTCCCTATTCGTATTTAAATTCCACTGTACAAAATGCCACATATTAGAGGCTTTTGTGGTTAGTTGCTAGCGGATTTTGTGACATTTCGTTTGAAGCATTCTGATCTAATTAATGTACAGTAGATTTACATCAATCCCTGTATGCTGTTGTGTTTCACTGTCCATAAGTAGAGCCTGTTGTGTTCTCTAGAGGTTTATGCCTACCTTCTTTGATACCCTTACGTTCCCCAAAGATGACAAGGTTTCTACAAATGAGAGTAACCTTTTCAGGGGTGAAGAAGTTAATGTTTTATTCATGACTCATCTCTCTAATTGTGAGGCAAATCATCCTCTGAGAATCTGTTTGAGAAAAATACAACCAGTCACTAACCGTACATTAAAATAGCGTTTAATTTCATTGATAGTAAACAGAATATTTCCAAAATGCAGAGTGAGACATCTGCATGACATTTTAATACTTGGTTAAGGCAGAGACAAATTTATAATCTTTGCCTCGTAATACTGGGAATATTTTGGGAGGTGGTGTTTTTTAAAATTCCATTCCTTTCTATTCATCTTCTGATGTGACATCAACCCTCAAAATACCTGGCCTCAAGTGTATGGCAGAAAGGTCATGAAATTGATAAGCGTGACATGGACATTACATGTAGTGCAGAAAAGTGAGAGGAGGATCTAAAGGGTCATTATGGGAACGTCATAATGTGTCCAGTGAGTAAAGTATTTCCCAGCTGGTATTTCAGGCAGTGATAAGACAGACAGGACTACATCCGTTATTTTTTCTCCTCCACTTTGTAGAGAATGATTACCTGATGATGAGCTTGTCTACTCTTTACATCACAAAACCAGACTGGGTGCAGAAATCAGCCCCATTCAGTTTGAAGTCCTCCAGGCCTGAGAGGATTCTCAAGCCAATGAGCGTTTAGCACAGTAATCAGTCGCTGAAATCTGCTTTCACAAATTGCAAGGGAAACGTTCCAAAAAAATGTCAGATAATTCTGCTAAAATGAATTAGATCACAAAATTTTGTTGCAATACGCAAAAAATAAGATAAGACTAAGCAGTACCGCAGCTCCCTATACGCAGAGTAAACAGTTTGCGTAGGGCCCCAATCAGTACCGTTTCTAGGCATAGGCAAACTAGGCGGTCACCTAGGGCGCCACCAGCAGGAGGGGGTGCCAATGGGCACACGTACTGGCACTACATTTTAGCAGGGTTGTGATAAAGAGTGGCACGGCCAACCAGAAATATGATTGCCCCCCCCCACTGGATCCCCCAACATCATTGGGCTAGAGTACTGTCAATCTGACAATGCCTGTCTGCCATTGAATCAGAGTGATGTCAATTGCTGCCGGATTGTTGCATACTAAGTTTGCATTTGGAGCGCTCAACAACATCATTAGATCTATGGGTTCTGCCAACGTGTTTTTTTTTAGTTTTGCAATAAAGCTAAGTTTAAAGACCAATTTTAAATATTGTAAATATTTACAGTAAAAAAGTGCAAAAAATTTGTATTTTGTTAAAGGGGTCCTATTATGCTCTTTTACAAAGTCTTGATTTTGTTTTGGGGGTGTACTAGAACAGGCTCTCATACTAGGTTGTTCGAAAAACACATTATTTTTCACATATTTTACATATTACAGACCTCTCTCCCCAGTCTGGCATGAACGGCTCGACTAGTTCCTGTATCAAATGAAGGCCCGCCTTCTGAAATACGAAATGTGCTGTGATTGGTTAGCTGGGCCAGTGTGTGTTGTGATTGGCAGCACCCGGAAAATATGCGTTGTAGTCCAAACGATTAGTTTGTTGTAGTTTTTGAAAAGTGATTTCTGTTAAATAAAATATCTCCTTATAAATTGGACTTTGAGCTTTGTAAGTTTGCAGATCTTATTTATTCTCAAACAGCAACATTACACACTAAATAAAGTTGAAAAACTGAAAAAGCATAATAGGACCCTTAAGGCAGTATTTGTGGCAGTCGAGAAATCACGCTGCAAAATTGGTCCAAAGGGTGTGTTTTTTTGCGCCAATGCTTTGTTAAAGGATCAGTGTGGTGTGTGTAATATTCACATATAAAAATGTAATGGCCAATTAAAAAAATGTTGGTATAGTAAAATTCACTAAATCACAAGATCAATACATCTTATATTAAATCGCCACCATCCCAGTTGCTCAAAAAAAACGTTTGTTCATAATAATTTAACTTAGGCATTACATAAAATACAAATATAAACATAATATATATATATATATATATACATATTAGGTTATAAAAAACACATTCACGGTGAACGCAGTAGGCAGTAGGCTAAGCACACGTGACGCGCCAGCATCCGCGTTCGCCCTCACCTCATGTTTGCGGCTGACTGCAAATGATCATAATGGACAACTATGCCCAGAAAAAAGACATCAGCAGTCTGGCGCCAAGAAAAGAAAAAGTTAAAAATCCAAGATGAAGCCGGTGTATCATTTTCACATACGTTCATAATCCTGTGAAACTTTTATGGCTGTTGACCTTAATAACGTTTATTAACGTTAATTAATATTTTAATTATCATATGATAAGGTCATTGACGACTTCGCCTCTAGAAAAAGCCTTTGTAAATTTTGAAATTTGGAATGCTCCAGCAGATCAGTGTTGATTTTCGGAGTGTCTATTTACACTAAGTGCAATGGCCCGCCTTGTTGGCAGAAGCTATTTACACTAACTCCGCCCACCTACGTGTGATTGGGATAGTCAACACTACAAAAGACTATCAGCAAGCTACAGCTTCAGCGGCGTAGATGGTAAAGCGTGTGCTGTAGTTGTTTTGACGCTATCGACCCGAGTTCGAATCTGCCTTTTGCCAAACTTTTTTTCCCTCCCTTTTCAAATCTCATATCGCATCAGAAAGGCATTTATTTTCAATAAAAATGAAGGAAATAATAGAAAAGTTAAATAGCATTTTATCATAGTGTAAATGGAATCTATAGCTAGCCTATTTGCACTTGGTGCCAATTCGATTCGATCCAATATCGATTATTTTGGGTATATATCAGGTACAGTCCATGCCAAATTTTCTCAAGGAAAATTTTTTTCTCAATTAATGCTGTAAAATATATATGAGAGTCAGTTGGTACATTACTATAATACTGAAGGTTAAAACTGACTGATTTATTAAAATTACACTTTTTTAAATAATAAAGTTACAATTACATAATAATATTTCTACTTCAGTTAATTTGTTTGAAATATAAACATAATGGTGGCTGTCATAAAAACTTGATGGATTTATTCAAACATAAATTAAACAATGAAGAACAGTAAAATGTATAATGAATATGTTATATGGTGCATATATTTAGCAAAATGCCCCTCTCTACAGTTTATTTTTCTATCTGACTAATGAGTTTATGGTCACCAAATATGTTTTTCTGAGGTAAATGTGACATTACATTGTTTGTTTACAAGCCATTATATTGATGTCTTTGCGTGGCTGAAACACAGATTGAGCTGTTACATGAGACAGGATACGGATTGTAAAGTCATACTATTTCTTTCCAAAATGGCATTCGTTGTTTGAATACTGCAATACAATGAAAAGAATTTAAAATCTGAGACTTTGTTTCATATTAAAAGTACCAAAGAACCATGCTTATTGCGATATATTGGATGGGAGGTGCCCTTCAATGTTCCATCCATTAACTGAAAACAGGCTAGACTAATTGATTCTTGGGATATAAGCCCTAGTAAATACCATATTGCTAAGAAATTACTGCTATTTTCACTTAGTGTAAATAGCCGCTGCCATTGATTTTTGATTCAATTTATTATTGTTTATTTTGATCATATTTAATCTTTTAATTTTTTTTTATTTTTTATTGCTGTAGAGCTACAATTGTAATTTGTAAATAATACAATTTAATTAGAATTTATTTATTTATTTACTTTTATGTTTTATTAAAGTTCTATTTTGACCCCTGTAGTAGGTGTTTTTTTTATTTCCATAATATTTGGGGGAGGGGCACAACATTACAATTCTGCTTAGGGCACCCATTTGGCCAGCAGCGGCCCTGAGACTAAGACGTTCCATGTTTTCCAGTGAATGTAGATATAAGTAATTTCCTGTTGATTAATTTATTGGCCGCTTGAGATCCATGAAGTGCTTATTTCCTTTACTTGTTTTGCAGTAATCGCCAGCCTCCTCTTTGGCTGTGTGTTTTAAGTGTGCCTGAGTAGCAGTGATTATTGGAGGAATGAGGCTGTGGTTTAACACTCTTCATTTCTCTATGTTTTGACCTACGTATTCATTGTCCTTTTGCCCTTTGCAGGAAACATATCGAAGAGCTGTACTGCCAATGGCTGGACAGAAATAAACCCAGTTGTCGTTGCATATAACTGTGGCTATGACCCCAATATCACAGAGGATGGAAATATGGTATTTTTGTGTTTTTCACAAAATCTCTTTTGGCATTTAATAACTACTGTCAGAATTTACCAAAGACAGTAAAAAATTAGCAATAAAATGGGATAGACAGTTGTTTTTGTGGACGACCTTAATGAATGTGCATAGACGGTTCTCGTTTTTCTCGTGCCTCCTGTGTTTCCCCAACAGCGTAACGTGACACTCTGAGAAATATGCAGTATTTTTGCTTTTGCATCAGCCTGGTGCATATAACGCAATCATGTGATATTAATAAATGCCAGTGTTTTTCCAGGTTTGATGTGAGATGATTTCTTGTATTGGTGGAATCCCTGTAACCAGCAGTGAAGCGAGTGTCAGAGAGAACTCTACATCACTAGAGTTCATGAATAACGGTTCCACCCACCGCCCCCAGTTTACCACCTACTGGGATCAACACCAAACAGCAGCCGGGCAAGACTAGCAAACACCGACACACATCACACAAACACTTACAGCACTGTATGTGTCTCACTCGCTGAGAAATTAACAGTTATACACAGAGCTTCACATTTTATTGCTCAAAGACTGCGCTTATACATCTCAGGAGACTTAATGGAGTTCTCACTTATATTAAGTACCAGCTTTGCCTCAGATGTTTCTCATTAAACTGATAGTCCACCTAAAAAAAAGAAAGAGATTCTGTTGTTTGCATCATTCTGTCATCTTTCTTTTTTTGTAGAATGCATCCAACACAACACCGGAGCTCATTACTTTCAGTTTAAAGAAAGAAAGAAAGAAAGACAGAAAGAAAGAAAGACAAGAAAGAAAGAAAAGAAAGAAAGAAAAAAACGAGAAACATTAAGACATTTCTCAAATATGGGGTGCAAACGTGAAGGACAGAATTTTCGTTTTTTTGGTGAAACTATCCCTTAAATCTTAAAATAAATAAAACCAGAAAATACCCCCCCCCCCCCCCCCCCACATTCTGTAAAATTAGAGACCATTAAAATGAATTAAAGAATTTAAGTAGCAAAAGATGTTAATTATGTTTAAGTATGAAATTTATCTTTGTTTCTCCTAGAATTCATTAGAAGAAATACAATCATTAATTTAATCATAATTTTTTTTAAATTTAAACAATAACTAAAATGTAATTAAAATATTACAAATTAAATTTAAATATTTAAAGTTAAAAATTAACTGTAAAATATTTTATTAGTTTATGTGCAGGTCATGTGACCATTAAAGTGACATCACATAACCTTGAACGTGAATTATTGAGTTATTAACTTAAAATCTCAGGGGTACAATGGTGATAAAGTTTAAAGTAAGGCCTATTAGAAAGAAGAAAGAAAGAAAGAAAAGGAAGTAGAGAAGTTAATGCTTTTATTTAGCAAGGATGCATTAAAATGATCAAATCGATATTTAGAATATTACCAAAGATTCAAAATAAATGCTGTTTCTTTTGAACTTTCTATTCAGGATAGTCCTGAAAGAATAATGCATCATGGTTTTTTACACAAAAATGATCAGCAAATATATAGATATAAAAGCAGCACAACTGTTTTCAACACTGATAATAATAAAAATAAACTTTTCTTGAGGTCCAAATCATCATATCAGAATAATTTCTGAAGGATCATGTAACACTACGATTCAGCCTTTGATCCAGGAATATAAAAATCCAAATAGACAAAATGATTTAAATTGTAATGTTATTTCACAATATTATGTTTTTTCTGTATTTTTAATCAAATTAATTCAGCCTTGGTGAGCAGAAGAGATTATTGAAATAAAAGGGCACTTCAAGTAAAATAAAGACAACAAGACAAGACAAAAAGATTTGGGAATCCCTCTCTTAATGCATGGCAAAATAAAAAATAAAAAAAATCACCCAAGACTACAGAGCAAGAACAATTCCAATAGAAGTACAGTCCAGAAAAGTATAAATTAAAAAAAGTTTCATTAATTTGACCATTTACTCAGGTTTTTGAGCTGACTTGCTGTCCACTAGTAAATCTGAGCATAGTTTGTGACACAAGTAAGATTACTAAGGTCTTTTTCTCAGGAGAGTCTCCATTTGCTCTAAGAGAAACAATTAAGATATTAAAAAGGTTTCTTTCATATGCACAGACAGTAACTGCTGCTCAAGTTTGTTAGCATCAACGCTCCTTCAGCTGTGAGATCTGATGCAGAAACCCAGAGCCCACACACACTGTTCATATGGAGACTACATTCATACATCAAACATTATGTGTTCTTTCTTCCTCCACCCTGTCATGGTTGCACCACTAATGTAATCTCTTTCTCTGTGAAAAGGTGCATTGCTGGATTATGTAACAAGCCTTTTTTCCCCCTGGCTAATCTGACATGACTGCATTTGCTACTTGTTTTGAATCCTAGCAAACAAGCTCTGCAAAATGCCAAAGGGACAAGCATGCAACTAAACACCTCAGCCAGTTTTATTACTGCTCTCAAAGGCCACTTTTTTATGTCAGTCCAGCCCTCGTGCATCTTCGGTCTCGAATCGAACTCCCTACTGATGCCATCGCTCCGAGGGAGAAGGAATCGGATGCTTGCACGACCAGAATGAATTCCTATGTGGATGTTTGGCCAAAGAGAGACCAGATCTTGACCTTTTAAGCCACACGGAGAGGACACTCCTGACATTTGCACACATTTCTTTGTGGTTTTTATGCCTGCGACTGTGACCGTCATTTGAAATCAGTTCAAGACAGACAAAAATGATAATGAAGATGATGACAGGCATTACAATGGCTGCTAGAATTAAACTACTTGACATAAGCGACAACTGATTTGAGGCACCTGCAAGAGACAACTCATCTATAACTATTAAAAATCCAGCATGAATTTCAGTTATGGCCAATAACCAGATAAATGGTAGATATTTAAGCAAACTCGTAAGCATACTGAAATTCAGACCTGCAGCATGATTATTAGTGCGATATTGCTTTTAAATAATGAATCATGAATCATTGAATCATTATGCATCCCAGAGGAACTCACACAGTAGTGGCGTTACAGAATGAATCAGTGGTTTTGAATAATTCAGATGAGTGAATGATTAAATAAATTGCTCATAAAAACAGTTATACATATTGTTCCTACATAAATAAATAAATGCATTTGAAAATATCAGATCAGCAAATGATTAATGAATCACTCATAAGTGAATGTACTTCAATTCTGTTTTTGAATGAATCAGATGAGTGAATGATTTAATGAATCACTCATAAATAAATGTTCCTTAATTAATTACTGTTATTGAATGAATCAGATGAGAGGAATGATTTTAATGATCACTCTTGAATGAATAATCTCAATTAATCTGTTTTTGAATGAATCAGATAAGTGAATGATTTAATGAATCACTCATGAATGTATGTTCCACAGTGAATCTGTTTTTGAATAAATTAGATTAGAGTGAATTATTTAATGACTCACTCACAAAGACAGCTACATGTTTTGTTTCTACTTGAAGCAGTGTTTTGAACAAACCAGATGAGCAAATGATTTAGTGAATCACTCATAAATGAATGATTCATGTTTGCTTGATTCTGTGCTTGCATGACTCAAACGAGTGAATGATGTAATGAATCACTTACAAAGACAGTTATTTGTTTTGGTCCTGAAGAAATGAATCAGGTGAGTGAATGATTTCATGATTCACTCACAAGACTTTTCTAAATAAAATAATGTTTTTGAACAAATCCGATTAGCAAATGATTTAATGAATAACTTGATTCTGTGTTAGCATGAATCAAATGAGTAAATGATTTAATGAATCACTCTTAAATGAATAATCCTCAATTAATCTGTTTTTGAATGAATCAGATAAGTGAATGATTTAATGAATCACTCATGAACGTATGTTCCACAGTGAATCTGTTTTTGAATAAATTAGATTAGAGTGAATTATTTAATGACTCACAAAGACAGCTGCATGTTTTGTTTCTACTTGAAGCAGTGTTTTGAACAAACCAGATGAGCAAATGATTTAATGAATCACTCATAAATGAATGATTCATGTTTGCATGAATCAAACGAGTGAATGATGTAATGAATCACTTACAAAGACAGTTATTTGTTTTGGTCCTGAATAAATGAATCAGGTGAGTGAATGATTTCATGATTCACTCACAAGACTTTTCTAAATAAAATAATGTTTTCGAACAAATCCGATGAGCAAATGATTTAATGAATAACTTGATTCTGTGTTAGCATGAATCAAATGAGTAAATGATTTAATGAATCACTCTTAAATGAATAATCCTCAATTAATTTGTTTTTGAATAAATTAGATGAGTGAATGATTTAATGACTCACACACAAAGACGGTCACATGTTTTGTTTCTACATAAAACAGTGTTTTTTAACTAATCAGATACAAATCATTCACTCATAAGTGAATGGTCCTTGATTCTGTGTTTGCATGAATCAAATGAGTGAATGATTTATTGAATCACTCACAAAAACAGTTACTTGTTTTGGTCCTGAATAAATCAGTGTTTTTGAATTAATCAGTTGAGTGAATAATTCAATGAATCCCTCATAAAGAAATGGTCCGAATTAAGCCTGTGTTATTTTGAAACAATCAGATGAATAATGATTTATTAACACTCAAATGAATTTTTTGAGTGAAATAGATGAGTGAAGTTTAAAGAACCACTTACAAAGACGTTATTTTTTCCTTGATGATTTCTGTGTTTTATAATGAATTGCATGAATGAATGATCAATGTTCTGTCAAGAATCTAATACAATCACCTGTCGCCCACCTATTGGTAGTATGTAACCTGTAAAAGAGTGCCTAAAAAATGGAACTTGTAAAAGTTAAAATATGAAAAACTAAAAAATAAATATACTTTAAAAAAAATAAATTATTATTCTTACTTTGCCTCATCAGGACCCTTGTGTGTTTCTCTCTGTACTACAGCCTTGACATTTTCTGTAGTGTTATTTATTTTTTTGGTATAAGACATTGTATTGCATAATTACAATATTTGTAATTATTTGTGTCAATGTTTCTCCTTTAAATAAAAATCTATGAATCTAGGCTTCACAACATTATAATGTATTTTGAAGATTCGCTGAATTATCCGTTTATTAAATTATTCGTGTTTTTAAAGACTAACTTTAAGTGTGCATTAGATGATGGCAAAATAGGTCAAACGAGCATGCACAATTAAATATCTAATGTCATATTGTTATGTGAAAAAATGTGTCTCCAGTATTGGCCAATGACCAATATAGTACAAATATATTGTTCCAAATAAAACAGAAAAAACACTGTAACATTCATACATGAAAGTAAACAGGCTTAACTTAGATTTCATGTTGACATTTAGGAATAAAGGTGACAGACAGGAAGCAGGTTTTATGTGACAGACGAGATAAGGCAGGATAAACAGACCAGCAGAAATCTGGCATCGGTCTGAGCAAGAGGAATGATGCTGAAATGAGGACGCACTTGAAGCGTGCACAGTGCCACCTGGCTAGGCCCTGTGCCAAGACTGTTGTGTAAACTGGAAGTGCCATGCATATGCACGTGTGAACACACAAACGCATGCATGCAAGTTCGGGAACATTATCTTGCAGTTGCAAACTTAATGATCGCACACAAACACACGCAACTATATACACACGCACACACACCATACTGTCACACGCATTAATCTGTTCTGGCATGTCGCTCGACACCCGCAGTGATCGAGTGTGAGAGCGATTCTCGTGCAGCCTTTTGCACAGTGATTCTGAAGAAAGGCGATATAAGCGGCAAGCTGTACCCTGACAGCCCTTCCATTCCCCACCCTCTCAGAAAGGATCTGCACCAGCGGGGCTGCAGTGCTGCGAGCACATCATCATTTAGAGCAGTAATGGCTCTAGTCTCCATGATGGAGGAAGGCAGCTGGAGAGACTGCAGGCTGCGGCCCAATTCGCCTGCTTATCCTATGCACTAAAAGTAAAGTATGTACTTTTTTGTAATGGGACACTGCATCATTTTGAGTGCGTAGCAAGCATATTAAAGTACTAGGATGTAGCATAGTAGGTTTGATTTTGACATTGGTGGGGACATACAAGCAGACAACACCCCCCCCATCCCCATCCAACTACCCCAACATTTTTGCATTTATGATAGACTTTTGACCACAGTTTCATATCATTTAAAGTCTTTATGGTAGCTACTCATAATTCATAAAGAGAGCTTTTTTAAGTTAGCATGATTATGTAAAACCAACATTACAGCAGCAGTTTTAAAGACGTTTCCTTTGGATTGTTTGACTATGCAAAAGAGAATAGCAAAATATAACAACTCATTTGTGTTTCAAGCTAAATTTCATATACATAAAAGCAAATCCAAACTGTATCTCTATATTCATCCTATGTGTCCTCTTAAGGTAAATTTATTACTTTTTTTGTTAAACCTGGCAACACATCCTTTACGAAAATTAACCATAGTTTTACAACAAAAAAAAAAAAACACCATGGTTACCATAGTTAAACCATGGTAACCACAAATTAACCATGGTTTTGCTACACTAACCATAGTTTAACCATGGTATTTGTAGTGATAGTACGCTGTTTTAGAGCTTTTTAACTTTTTGGTGTATAAGAAATGTGAGAATTATCTTTATGATCACTTAAATTCACAAAGAAATGTTCAGGAGGAACAATAAAGAAACTCTTTTAAATTGAACAAAATAAAAATAAAAAACAAAGTCTCACGTTGGCGATCATGGTAGCAAATTTTGCAAGTTAAAGTTACAAAATCACCTCACCGCATCAAATAAGTCATGACATCAAGTCTTCACAGAGCACCGAGTGGTTATTTTAATCGCTGCCCTTAAGCTCTTTTAGGACAGCAACCTTTAACTGAATACTGGTAACTATCAAATAAAACAGACCACTTGAAGAACTTCATTCCTCAGTATGAAGGTCATAAAACAGCAGGACTACAGCGGCAGCCAATATGAGCCATCAGATAAGTCATCAAGACGAATCAGCACTTCTCGCTCATGACAAATAGTGAACCTACGAGACCAGCGTGTACTCTAAAAGTACAGCATCAGCCTTTAGACAAAAACACATTTATTGTGGATTTCTTACATACAGTTTTACATAATTACAAATTCAGCAAACAAATTTAGACTTGAATGTGCAACTTGATAATCAAACATAAATATTTTTTGGAAGATGTATTCAAGGGATGATGCATCTGTGTGTGATCACTTTCTCATAATCTACAGCATCCTATGTCACAAAATCAGTGTGATCATTCCTATAAATCAATACCAGTCAGCGTTATTATTTTTTGTGGTAGATCTCTAGATACCAGTGCATTGGCTTCCGGACACACTGGCACCAGGATATGCCTGTTGCATATTTCATATGACAGAACATATGAGGCAATAGCACTGGAGCAGAACCGCAAAAACAACAGCACTGAAAATGAATTGCGTGGCCTTGTGTGACCTCTGCCTTTTGGGGGGAGCCACAGATGTCAGTTTTGTATAATCAATATATGGTGCATCTGTAATCATTCAAAAGTTGACTCACAGTTTAGAGTAGAAGATGTGTCTGGAAGAGGAGCCAGACACACGGAAAGGTTTCTATTTAAAAAAAATACAATTCAAAGAAGGTCTGAAATGTCTGAGGGGGAGCGTGCGAACAGAAAGAGAGCATGGCGTCCTCTCTGTGGCAGAGCACTGAAGGTCGGGCCGTGCACAGAGCCGTTAAATCCTGAGACGCAGAGCCAGCTCATTATCTTAGCAAAAAAAAGTACAAACTGAAGAATTGACTTCATGAGCTTGAATTTGATTTGAATTGGCCACATTCTACAGGAAGTAAAAAAAAATCAACACAGTTAATGCATTCTGGGAATTTAAATTGCACAAGTATATAGTTTTTAATAAAGTGTGGATGTGAATGCAGATAAATTTAATATACTATACTATAATATCAATCTATGTCGTATCGATTCTATCTTATCTATTCTGTATCTATCTATCTATCCTATCTATCTGTGTTCTATCTGTCTGTCTATGTTATCTTATACATCTGGCTTGTCTGTTATTATCTATCAATTCGTCTGTTCGCTGAGCTGCCTGTCGTCTGTCTGGTCTGACTTCTAGCTATCTATCTATCTTGTGTCTGTAAGTCTGTCTGTCGTCTGTCTATCTGTATCTCTCGTGTCTGTGGCTCCTGCTCTGTGCTCTGGTGTCTGTCTGTCTGTCTGTTTGTCGTGTCTGTCTATCTATCTATCTATCAATCTGGTATCTATCTATCT
>JADLZN010001084.1:0-48286 GCA_018155175.1 Sinocyclocheilus anophthalmus | reverse complement strand
TCAAACTTAGTCGATTTAATTGATGTATTAAGTATCAGTTACACCTTTTTACTTTTTTGTTTGAACTAAGAATCTGACGTTTGCACTCAGGTTTTAGATCTGTTGAATATGCAGTGTTCCATAAAATTCATTCTTTATGCCTCTTTCTGTACTGAGTTAAGTTTTAACCCTTTCCTATACCAACTGTACGTGTGTGTGTGTGTGTGTGTGTTTATGTGTATGTTAGACCAGCTTAATGTGTTTATGTAGTATGTTAGTTTAAGTGTTTATGTAGTTAATATAGTCTTACTTGTATCACACTTGACGTGTTCATTGTTTGCTCATTGTTTGCCGGAGTCACTAATCATGCAGATTTATGTTACAAGCTTGTAGAATTGTACAGTAAGAAGATTATTTCCTTTAACCAGGAAATTAACATTCTTAAAATTGACAAGACAGTTGACCCTGAGAAGATCGCTAAATATCTACATCGGATCGAAAATATGAGAGTTAATTATAACTAGTTAATGTTAATTATCATATTCCCCAGAGCTTGATTCGCTACACTTCATTTAATGAAGAGTAACTGTTAGCTAAGCTCACTACATTTTCAAAGTAGCTTGCCCGACACTGAAAACATGCAAGTAAAAGACAGAATGAGAGCATTCGAACTAAGAAGAGACGAGGGGGGGATAATGAACTTTGAGTTGGACCTCTCCTACCTTTTGCTCTGGCTACCGTGTATAGACCATCAAGGCCGTATGTAGATTTCCTAAAACAATTTGCAGATAAGGCGCTAATTGTCGGAGACTTTAACATTCACGCTGATAATAAAAATGATGCATTAGGACTTGCGTTTACTGACTTAATAAACTATTTTGGGGTAAAGCAAAAAATCACCAGACCCACTTATAGTTTTAATCATATGCTAAATTTAATCGTGTGGAATTGATCTTACTGATAGGGATATTGTATCGTGCTTGCTATGTATTACTTATATTAACTATATCGCTCCACATTAACGTACGGGTAGAAATATCGTTCCAACCACTATAGATATATTCACAAATAACCTGCCTGATTTATATCAACTGCTCTGTGTACCAATAAGTAAACATTAACTAGACGAAATAACTAGCAACATGGGCACTATCTTCTCTTATACATTAGAAGCTGTTGCCCCCATCAAATTGTTGGCTAGAGAAAAACGTACTGCGCCATGGTACTGTACAACAGTAATACCCATTCTCTCAAGAAAGAAACTCGTAATCTTGAGCACAAATAGAGAAATACTAACTTGGAAGTTTTTAGAATTGTGTGGAAAAACAGTATGTCCAGCTATAGACAGGCTCTAAAAGCTGCCAGGGCTGAGCATATCTGCAAACTCATAGAAAACAACCAAAACAATCCAAGTTTTTTATTTAGCACAGTGGCTAGATTTAACAAATAATCACCCTCACCCAAGACTACATATTCCCTCACAGTTTAATAATAATGACTTTATGAATTTCTTCACTGAAAAAATAAATAGCATCAGAAATACAATAACAAATGAAGAATCTACAGCATCTTGTAATTCAGCTCATTCATCACACCAGAAGATAAACTGCAGTGCTTTACAACTTTAGGACAGGAAGAGATAAATAAACGTATCACTGCATCTAAACCAACAACATACCTATTAGATCCTGTACCCACTAAATTAATAAAAGAGTTGTTACCTGTAGCAGAAAAAACGCTTCTCAATATTATTAACTCGTCGTTATCTCTAGGTCACATTCCCAAAACCCTACAAGCTGGCGGTAGAGCTTTTTCGCATTTGGCTTTCAAACTCTGGAATAGCCTTCCTGATAGTGTTCGGGGTTCAGACACACTCTCTCTATTTAAATCTAGATTAAAGACACATCTCTTTAGCCAAGAATTCACATAAAGTATCTAATAACCTTGCAATTCAGTTATATCTGATAAAATGCACATTATCATTCTTTTGCTTAGGTTGAACACATACTTTTTTGCTTAGTTGGAACAGCAGCTACGTACATTTTTTTTTCTCTTTTTCTATCTCGTAAATGTTTCTGCTAGTGATGCACACTCCGGGTAACTAGGATTGCACAAGCTTCGTGTCTGGATCCTACCTTACCCAGGTTTCGAGATGACTGAAACCGACTGAGAAGGAGATGATGCAACCCCTCAGAGGATCTCAGATGACGACAACCCTGAACCAACATACAAAACTACCGATTTGCTACAAGTTTTGATTGCACATATAATCTTGCTGTTATAGTGTTGACCGTTTGTTTGAAGTCATTAACTAACAGCATGATTTTTACTGTACATTTCTGCCACATGAGCATCACCTTGACATCACCACTGATAAGCTACTCCTAAATATAATGTAGAAACTTAAATTTTCTGTGAAGCTGCTTTCCAAGATTAGTAATAATAAATTTTATATATAACGCACTTTATATTTGAGCAGAATCCCAAAGTGCTACAGATTAAAACAAAAAAAGAAATGTTAGGACTCAATCAAAGGCTCTGCTAAAAAGGTAGGTTTTGAGGCTGCATTTAAAGGCATCCACAGTCTGTGGGGTCCACAGATGATCAGGGAGAGCATTCCACAAGCTCGGAGCAGCTGAGCAGAAATATGTTTATCGTAAAAAGCGTTATAAAAATAAATGTTAATTGAATATTCTACAATAAGACTCAATGTTTAAACCTCCATTTTAGCCTGGGCCCAGCTAAACACTGTTCATTCTCCTTATCTTATGAAAATGTAATTCTCCTTGGGAGAAGTGCATCTGAAGCATTTATAGTCTTGAGTTAGTGGTTCAGTGGTATTGCATTTCTTGGCTCTATTTCATAAGGGTATATTTTCATTAGTTAAAGGGACAATTCAAGCAAAAAAAGAAAATACTGACATTTATTACTGACCAAACGTGATCAGTAATTAAACATGTCACTCCAAACGTGTATGATTTTTGAAAGTAGTTGCAGTTTGGATGAGAATTCCATTAGAAAAACAAACTACAAATAAAAAGCAAGTATAGGTTTATGCAGGACAGTAATGGGAGTTACCAGATCGGTTGGATATGCCATAATGGAGGGGTGTTTTCGACCATGTTGCCTGAATTGCTCACATCACTGTGATGGTTGTGTTTAGGGGTGGGGTCAGTTAAGGTGCATCATTTGCATTGCATGTTTGAGAAATACCCATCACTTTGAAAACACCCACAGATTGTAAAACCACTTCATTTGAGACAGAGATAACTGCAGGTTGGAGAAATGGGCATGCCGAAAGGTGGGGTGTGCCGAAAGGTTTCTCATTGGTGAAAGGATCTTCTTGCTGACAACTACATTGGCCAATCAGCATTAAACATACATATACATCATTCCTTTAGACCTGAAAAATGTGACAATAAAACGTGTTGTGATGCTGTATACAGTGCCTATAAAATTATTTATACCCATTCATTTTTTCAAGTTTTTTTTATGTTGCAGCCTTATGTTAAATTGCTTTAAATAACTTTTTTTCACATCAATCTATACTTTATACACCGTAGTGGACAGCCCTTCCGGGCCCAGTTTTATGGCGGGTTGCTGACCACAATATTGGAAAGGTTTGCTACATTTTAATTGGAATCTTGGTGGATAACATATAAACTGTCACGCCTCAATAAAGATGCCAGTGACAACAGCCTAGCACCTCTTAAGGGCAAGAAGAATACTTTGGTAAAGCCCGGGGAAGGACAAGACTTCTCATTGTCGAAAAAAAAAAAACAAAAAATGCAGTTTCTGCCCTTCACCCACCAACAGACTGATTCCTAATGTTTTGGCCTGCATGTGACTGCCATAAAAATTTCTTAGGACCTCTGGATGCAGCAGCAGTGGGTGAAACAAAGAGAGATCACAGAGTTCCATCTAAATCCATTCATAACTATGTTCTCAAATCTTAAACTGATGCAAACTACAACACATCTTATACTTATTCAGAGAAATAATCATTCTCAGTGACAGTAGTGCAACATCTTCCACAAACTCGGCTGTTAATGGACAAATGAATGCATGCATGACAATTCAATCTTTTCCGCCATAAAGACTGGATTGGTGGAGGTTTGCAGTGATGTTTGTCCTTCTGTAAGTTTCTCCCATCTCCACATATGATCATAGAGCTCAACTAGAGTGGCCATCAGGTTCTTGGTCACCAGACTAACCAAGGCCCTTCCCCATTGATTCATCAGTTTGGCCAGGAGACCAGCTCTAGGAAGAGTCCTGGTTGTTTCAAACTTCTTCCACTAAGAGTAATGGAGACTACATACTTCTGCGAACCTTCCCCAGATGTGTGCCTTGACGCAATCCTGTCTCTGAGCTCTACAGGCAGTTCTTTTGACCTCGGGGCTTGGTTTTTGCTCTAATATGCATTTTCAGCTGTTAGAATTTTATTGAGAGTGTGTGCCTTTCCAAATCATACCCATTCAAATTAATTTGCCACAGGTTAATGCCACTCGAAGTGTAGTAACATCTACAAGTGATATGAATGCTCCTGAGCTAAATTTCAACTGTCCCAGAAAAGGGTATGAATACTTATACAATGGAATCGTTTCAATTTTTTATTTCTAATAAATTTGCAAAGTTGTTACAAATCTGTTTTTGCTTTGTCATTATGATGTATGGAGTATAGATTGATGTGGGAAAAAATATTTAAAGCAGTTTAACACAAGGCTGCAACATAACAAAACATGAAAAAAAAATTAAGGGGTATGAATACTTTTTATAGGCACGGGGGGGGGGGGGGGCTGTCTTCATAGATATGCATATTACAATTAGGGTTGTTGATTTTTTTATATATTAATTTGGTGCCCCAGCCCAGACCTGTACGTCATCTTACAGTTGCTTAGTGACGAACATGATGCAGGGCAATGACTGACTTTGTGATGAAGCATTTTAGAATGCAGTTATATTCTCCTAAAATTCCTAATATAAAGGGGCAAAAAATGCCCCTATATGGGGGTTTTGTCATATTTATATCATATGATATAGTTTAGCAGTATCACAGGAGCAAGATTGCTGTTTTTTCCAGAATATCTGCATGAAACAAGAAGGTAGTATTGTATTACATTTTATATGCAATATTCTGTTTTGCTTTATTTCGCCAACGAGATTCCTCCTTCATAAAGACAGTGGGCTTCCCCAAATGCCCACATTATGGTTTTTGCACTTGAGCACTTGTCTACTTACATGACACGTTTCCTGTATTTGGCCCAAGTGTTCAAGTGGGCATGAAGACAACAAGTGTGTGTAAGAACTTTTCATTACCCGATGAGACACATTTATAGTGTTGTAAAAATACAAGTGTTTACATAGCTTTATATTCATTTTTCATACTTGCAGTTTAAAAAACTTTTATTAACATAAATGTAGGTTCAATATTCCCTCTAACGATTAACAATTTATAATTGTGGTGTTCTATTAAGTGATAAAACATTGCATATTGTACAAATACACATCACTTTTCTTTCCACCAATAAAATGTTCGCATGTATTATTATATATTTAAATTACACTGACAAGGTTTTTCCGCTATATCTAGTGATATCTCTGCTAAAGTCTCACGATTTAATTCCAGAACATGATGCATGATGGGATACGCTTAGCCTCGAATGTGTGGATTTAGTGTGCATTAATGGCACTGCGCGGGGGTTTAACCGTTTTTAAGACCTGGACAGTCTTGCGCACTTACTTGGCCAAGATCTCAAGTGTGGTATTTGTAGAGAGGCCCACTCACTTGATTTATTCCTGAATGAATCAGACCTTTGAATGTATGTTCAGTGAATGTCTGAATGACCACCTACTGGTGGTTTTAGTTTCAAATTTAAAGTATCATTTTTATAAAGGGGTCTTATGATGCGTTTTAAATTTTTCCTTTCTCTTTGGAGTGTTCAAGCTCTTGGTGCATAAAGAAGATTTTTGAAGTTGCAAAGACTAAAGTCTCAATCCAAAGAGATATTCCTTATAAAATTTAAGAGTCAACCACGCCAACCTAAAACAGCTCGTTCTAACACGCCCCCACATGTCACGATGTGGGAAGATTTGTATTACGCCGCCCAAATGTTCACGCAAAGAAAGAAGGCGTAACTTTTATTGACCCCTGAAGGTGTGCTATGGTATCTGGCACCAAGACATTAGCAGCAGATACTTTAAGTCCGGCAAGTTGTCTTGTCTTCCTAAGTAGCTTCTTCTCATAGTTGCATTCTGTTCCATGTGTGTCCCAGGTAAGCGACCACAACACATGGCCCATTCACGTGAATTTAAAGTGGATATGACCACACGGGCCAGCCTTCGCTCCCCACATGCATCAGTGAGCCTTGGCCGCCCATTACCCTGTCGTCGGTTCACCACTGTTCCTTCCTTGGAGCGCTTTTGATAGATACTGACCACTGCAGACTGGGAACACCCCACAAGAGCTGCAGTTTTGGAGATGCTCTGACTCAGTTGTCTAGCCATCACAATTTGGTCAAACTCGCTCAAATCCTTACACTTGCCCATTTTTCCTGCTTCTAACACACCAGCTCTGAGGACAAAATGTTCACTTGCTGCCTAATATATCCCACCCACTAACAGGTACCGTGATGTAATGGGATAATCAGCGTATTCACGCACCTGTCGTGGTCTAAGGTTATGCCTGTCGTTGTTGTGTGTGTGTGTGTGTGTGTGGGTTATATATATGTATATATATATCAAATGATAGTGGTTTTGTTTTGTTTTTTTGTTTTTTTTGGGTGTTTTTCTGTTTGAGAATGACTGAATGCTGAAAGCATGTATGAATTTGTGGGTTTTTCCTTCGCCTTTTATTTAATTATATTACATTTATTTTTTATTTTTAATTTTTTGGGGGGGAGGGGGGGATAATACGAACAAGCCCTTGACAACTGAATAAATGTTTTATTGGATACAATTTAGTGTGTTTGCTAAATTCCTTAGTGCCACTTAACAAAAGGTTCTTATACAAACAGCAATCTACCTTTTTATATCAATCACATATTTTTGTCCTTATCAGATATATCATTGATATTTTTAATTTACATGCATTTTTTGTGAAAGTACAAAAACAACAACAAAAACATAAAACTGTAAATCATAGTGGTATTACAAGTAGAAGAGTAGAAATTACTGTGTCTGCAGGTATAGCATTTTTGCTTTCATGTGCTAAATAAATAAATAATGAATAACTCTAGATAATTATGAACAGCTAGTGCTTCTCTAACAGTGTTATTTTAAGAGACATATGTATCCTTCAAATAACAATTAAATAAATAATAAAATGCTCTACCTCAAGTGCACAGATAAGCGCAGAAAACTCCCTGGGCACTTCGACAGCTGTTAAAAGAGTGATTTTCTCTAAAAGAGCAAACACTTACATTTGTGTATTTAAAACTCCAAAATAACTTCAAAAGGTAACTCCAAAAGGACATCAAATAACCAAATTATATAAGGAGCCCATATAAGCACATACTGTATGAAAGAAAAAAGAAAAGAAAAAGCCTAGTATATGTATTGGTACATTGGCAACAGCATCGCTTTTTTTTTGAGAGTCAAGTTCGATGACTCCTACCATGGTGAAGGCCTAACAAAAACCAGCCCACACAACACCACCCAAAAAAAGCGCACCGCCTTCTAATGCATCTACCGTACCTCAGACCATTCAGAATAACTAAACAGCAACATAAACATGACAAATCAAAGCATTATCGTGAATGTGTGTGGAAACAGCGTGAATGTACGGAAATGTCTGTGCTGTGCATAAATACATTGTGCGATCAGTGCGTCAAGAGCACTCTCATACACGCATTATTATACCGGATTCACGCTTGCTTACTGTACGACTCCTGTACGCCACAGCAATCTTCTTTACCTTGATTGCAGTCTTTATCCATCAAAATTTTACTAGCGAGATTGGTTATCCAGTGGAGAAAACGATGTTTGCATCTCATCTGGCCATACAGCAGTGAGATGTGTTGACATTCCGTTCAAGGCTCGGTATTCGTCGTCAGCACGCGGTGGGGGGACTTTGTAAGCGGCTCGTGATGGACTTCAGAGACAATCACAGAATATGACAGCGCTCGTGTTTAAAAGCGAAACACACTCGAATGAATAATTCACTGTAAAACGCAACGCGAGTCTCTGTTCTCACTGCAATCTCTGATGTAATCAGCCTGATTTCCTTTAAATTAGCACTGTTTTGGATGGATATGGTTGCGAGCACTCTCGCGGCTTACTAGTATCTTGGACTGTTGCAAAACTTCGCCGGAATTTAGCGGCTTAAAATGCTCGATCACCAGGCAGAGAATCAAAATTGGTTTAAGGGTTACGCAATCAAAATCGGTGGGCTTCAAGTAATTTTGCTTAAATTAATTGTGAACGCGTTAAGGATTCGTAAAATTAAATTGCATGCGTTACGTTGAGCCCTAAGGGAAGCAAATATAATGGAGATATATTTACTAATAACGTTCCCATTATGGGAATCTAGTGCTTCACCATTTTCATATAGCCTCAATATTCATCTTACCATGCATGACTAAACTTGATACATCATATATTAAAATTAGACAAAATACACTACTAGTCATAAAAGTTGGATCCTTAAGTTGCGTACCTATATATTCGGCAACGGGGTGGGGTGGAGACAGGTTCCCATATATGTATGCACATGATGTACGCCGCTTCATATATGCCATTCACGGAATGTATTTACGATACTCAGCATCTTTACTATTGCCCACATGCTTTGCTATACAAATATAGTGTTAATTTCCATGGTTTTTGGGGCCAATACTCTTATAGGGAAGTTGTTAGTGTTTAAATGTTGTATTTAGGTTTAAATTTAATAGATTGTCCACATAATTTTCACATAAATGAAAATGGCACTTCCCTTATGTAGTATCAATAGATGTATATACTTTACATAAAAAGAATCTGTATTATTTTCACATATACGCATTTATTCCATTTAATATGGTTGAACATCTCATATATGAAGGAACATATATTTTTCTTTGGCAGAGAGTTGTGAGACGCATGATCATCGGGTATCGGCATTGTAGTTCTTTTTTTTAGACATCACCACAGTTTGACTCCATCAGCCTGGGGGGGGGGGGCGGGGGGGGGCTTCTGCTACTATTGCCAAGGGCTGGTTGCAAAAATGCTGGGGGTGTATCATCGCCAGTCCTTGGTAGCAACCTTTGGTGCACTCTCGTCTAATCCCATGTGTCGCGCTCGTGCAACACATTTTTTCCCTATCGAAGCCTTAAAGTGAGAATCCACCCCAAAATGAATTTTTTGTCTTTAATCACTTACCCCCATTTCGTTCTAAACCCGTAAAAGCTTCGTTCGTCTTCGTGAAACACAATTTAAGATATTTTGGATGAAAACCAGGAGGCTTGTGACAGTCCCATTGACTGCCAAGTAAATAACAATGTCAAGGTCCAGAAAAGTATGAAAAGCATCGTCAGAATAGTCCATGCCATGGCCCATCAGTGGTTCAACCTTTATTTTATGAAGCTACGAGAATATTTTTTGTGCGCAAAAGAAAAAAAATAACGACTCTATTCAACAATTCGTCTCCTCGTGTCTCTCCCAACATCTGTACATGAGGGCCCCAGCACCATTTGGAGATATCCCCTGACGCACGCAGCGTACGCTCCTTCTGTGTCAGCCGCGCTGTTTTCGTTCAAATCAAAGCGTAAATAGTACATGTAGAAAACGTATCCTTGTGTCGTGGGATTAAACACACCATCTGAATGGGAGAAACCATGTTGGGTATGACATCACTTGGGGGGGATATATTGGGATTTGTGAAATTTACACTTGAACAGATGCTGTTTTATATGCATAATGTGATCAGAAAGAAGTTTGTTAAGTCTCTTTGTTGGACCATAGTCACAACAACAGTTAAGTAGTTTGGTTAACAAACTCCTTTAACGCAAGCTTGCTTGCTCCCTCCACACAAACCAACCACTAGTGATGGGACGATTGATACCGAGGCTCCAAGGCTCAGACGCAGTTTTCAAAGCACTATTGTATCAACACCCTGCCTGATGCCTTTTATCGAAATGCCAATACCACATGATTAGGGGCAGTGACTTGAAGCATTCGAATGTCGGACAGTATCGAGGTCGATACGGCTGTTTTGAAAAAAACGTGTGTGTTTGACTACTTTAGCTGACTTTTTGTGTGTGTTTCATGTTTTATGTGGTTTTTTGGAGGACCCAATTGGTATTAATAACATAAGTATGAACATAGGGGTAGTCAATGAGTAGTCCGCTCAGTGATTTATGAGGGAACATATTTCAGTGTCCCCGTAAATTCAAGAAGTCTTATACTAATTCACCTTAGTTTTTCTGCAATCATCGACAAATGCAGAAAAGTGTTCCTGTTGGTAGGTTATTTCAGGCGGTTCGGTTGGTGTAGCACTAGAAAATACCGGTTTGTACTTATACGGAAGCCCACGCTAAAAAATAACAAGAGACCGATAAATCTCATACAAGGACGAATGCTCCACCCTCTTTTCATTACAGGTTTATACGAGGGGGGGGCCCACCACACGGTATTACCCCCCCACTTACGGGCCTCTGGCGCAGTCCCCATAACCCATAATAAACAAACCTGTGTTTGTTACTGTGTGTACACATTTATTTGGGATTCAGTAGAATAGTTTAAAATAACCTCAACACCAGACAGAAACTAAATGCACGTAACACCTCTATTGCATTTGATCATGTTCTATAGCTGGGGTCTCAGAGACCCCAAACAGCTCACCCAAAATATTATTGCTACTACTCACGTCAATTATTATTACCAGCACCAACTTGTATATTTTATATTATTTTGATCATAATTGTGACATCCTTTGACCGGTCGAACGCATGACCGAGAGACCCAGAATTTCAAACTATTAAAAAACTTTTCAACAATCCTCTGCTCTGCGACTTTATCGTTAGATAGGCATGGAGACCTAGTCTGACCACCAGATGTCCTAATGTGCACTGTTTTAAAAATGAGCTTTGCGTATTAACAGTTTTTCCCCGCGGCACATTTGATGAAAGCCTCCAACACTGTTCAGAAAGCCCGTCGGTTTCCCAAGACCATACACTATACCCGAACCAACAAAACTACCTGATCCTCTCCACCAGATTGTAGTACTGTATCAACTCCATCGAGCCATTGTTATCTAGTCTACATAGCCACCTCCCCCCCCCCCCCCACGTGACGGTCATACCTCTCCAACCAATGGCTACAATTCCCCATATCCTTCCCCCCTACGTGTGTCCACCATGCTTAAATAATTTGGGTTTAAATAATTCAGGTTCTTAGCCATGGTGTATCAAGAGGTAGCCTTATATGATTATCCTGTGAGACCATATCTTAAATCAGCATTCAGACGCTTTAAATCAAACATAGGATGTATTTGTTGGTGGTTCATGTTATAATGAATATGAATTACAATGTCGGCTAATGGCTTTTACTCACATAAGTTTGTGGCCGTATTATCCCCTCGTACATGTAACTTAAACAAAATACACATCGTACCTCACTATTTAAACACATAATCCAACTACTTCGAACACTCTCGCATTATACATGGTCCCGTGTTAGGTGACTGGGAGTAAAATGACATCGTTTCGAAACGCGGAGACATTTTCTAAGTTTCGGAAGCACACTCTGAACCGCAGCATGCTCTGTCGACACCGCTGGTAAACAACGTCAAAGCCATCCAAGAACGCCGACCCAACCTTACAAAACAATGAATTTTATTTTTATTTTGAAATACCATTATTTTCTAATACTATAAACTTAAATCTGATTAAATATTTGCTGCTTGTGTTATGTGTTTTATTTAATTATATCACCCTACGCGCAATGAGTACCTGACGAACACCCAATGAACTAAATTATTACTATTAGTGACTTAAGTTATTTCGTAGTTCTTTTCTACTTTACAGTTTAAGGTGTTTTTCACTTAGAGCTGTCTAAAAACCACAGGCAAGAGTAGTGTTACGATCCGGATACTAGGTAGATTAGCTCATTTTGTTATTTTTAAGGGTATGATGTATTTGGAGTTGAAGTACTGAACCCTCGTTCTTCTACCCATGTTGTTTCAACTATCTAGCCATTACTGTGACGATCACCTTGGCCGTGGATTCTTTATGGTGTATATTTACAATTTTGCGGGTTTCATGTCCACCTGATACTGGGCAACCGAGCAAATGGTTCAAATGGTTTCACGTTTGAGATCAACACCCCCTAGTGGACAACCACGTAGTTTCCGAACGTTCATTGTTGTACGTACAGCTTCCGTTTGCTAAAACCCCGGACGCTGGCCGGTTTCATACGTGCTCCAAAACACTTATTTGAAACAAAAGATTCACAAATGCTTTGAAGCTTTGTGAAGCAGTGTTTCGAATGCACCCATCACTAGGTCCATGTAAGTGCCGGCAAACAGACCGTGTTAATGCTGCATGCAGTGTATGTGTGTGTGTGCTAGATATGGTGTACGTGCATACAGTCCATTCATGATCATGGGGTTGCTCCGTGACAGTCGCCTACCAGTCTTAGTAAGTCCATGTGATTTATTCTCCACATACTCTCCCCCCGTAGCATGTTATCTCTGCAGTGTTCTTTTCCTGTACATGGAAAAGAGCAATTCCCCAGTATAAACTCTGGGTCTGCATTGCTGTTTGTTTGATTTTTTGTTTTAAAAAGGTCAAGAAAGACACACCAAAAGTGAACCATTTCATCTTTGAGTTCAAGCCACTGCAATACAGGGACCATAGTTAACTTACTCTGGGCATTGGGAGAGTTACAACATGGCATGAGTGCAATTGCTACTAGGCATGCAGCAACCGGCATCTATACCACCAAACTCGTATTGGAATAGGGACCCCTAGTGTCACTACATAGGCAAAACATTGAGTGAGTGAGTGACAGATAGGAAACGTTTTGGTTATAACTGTAACATCTGTTTCCTGATGGAGGGAACGGGACGTTATGTCCCTCCTGCCACAACACTGCCTGTTGAAATGGCTGGGATCTCAGCTCCTCAGCACAAACCTAAGTGGGGCATGCCATCTCCTTTTATACCCCTATGTATGGGAGAATGGCTGGCATGCAAATTCCACTCAACAATTCTCATTGACCTTTTCTGAAGCATCAGAGATGTTTGGGGCTCCCAAGTGCGAACCCTAGTGTCGCGAGTACCTCGCCACAACGCAAGCTCATTTGGCTGCTACGCATTGCACAAAATACAGCGCACAGTTTAGTAACAATGTCATTCATTATAGCCAGTTCATGACCTACACCCACCATCTCGAGTTTCCTGACCTAGCATATACCAGTGTGGCCAGTAATGATGGAGTAAAACTAGTATTTTCACCTGCTAAAAAATGGTTTTAAGTCAGTTATTTCTGTATTTTGCTGTAGTGTGTCAGTAGAAAATATCAGTTTACATTTACAAACATTCCTTTTTGCATTAATTGTAATAATCCAGTGAGATTTTTTTTTTTTTGCACAAGGAGTCTGACAGCAGCCGGTGCTCCACACAGAGATCTGATCTCATCTCATGCAGTCGGCTCCGGAATGACATTAAGAACCAGAGAAAACAACGAGACGACTCGATAGCTGTGGATGCCGGCGTCTTGAATCCAGAAGAACTGTTACAACATCTCAGATGCTTCAGAGACCTACACTGTTAAAATCCAGTAGTTCTACCTTACACTGAGTATATAATTGTTATCTTTCTTGTTTTTGGGTTAGACTGACTAGTTTTATTAGTTAAGCTAATTTTCAGAGGCAAATACAACAATTACTTACTCCTTTGCGTGTATTCTTTATTCCAAAACTATTCAAGTAGCACACACGGCCCAACTTACAATACTACGCCAGCGAGAGGCGCAGTGCACTAATATGATTGCTAATGTACGAACAAACCAACGAATTAAGAATAAGAAGCGGAAAGGAGTTTTTGAGCGCGACCAATGGTCTTAATTGGGACTTTATTTCACGCATTTCCTCACGTTCAATCTTGTTCATTCACTTTCTCTAGTTGGCCCCCAGTTCGACTTTGTTTCTCTCCAAAGTCAGCAGGGCCATGTTGACATTTCAATACCCGGAAAATTTTGAGAGAACATCACATAAGCTGACTTCGTAAATTGATGTTGATTTTCCTAAAAAAACAATTTTTGTTGGAACTTACCATTATAGTGATTAGTGCTCTCTTTGGTTGTGCACTTGTACAACGGTTTTTCAATTTTCCATCTCAAAAATATATCTAAATTACGAACAACAAATTAATTACCTATGCTCTCAATGTCAAATGCAGAAATGTTAATTCATACATTCATGACCTCAAGATTAAGTTATTGTAATGCTTTATTTGGGTGGTTGCTCTGCACGCTTAATAACAAACTCCAGCTGGTCCAAAATGCAGCAGCTAGATTTCTTACTAGAACCAGGAAGTATGACCTTATTAGCCCGGTTCTGTCAACACTGCTCTGGCTACCTATTAAACATCGTATAGTTTTTAAAATCTTGCTTATTACTTATACAGCCCTGAGTGTTTTAGCTCCTCAGTATTTGAACGAGCTCTTGTTGCATTATAGTCCTCCACGTCCACTACGATCTCAAAACTCTGTCCATTTGATAATACCTAGAATATCAAAAACAACAGCGGGTGGCAGATCCTTTTCATATTTAGCGCCCAAACTCTGGAATACCCTACCTAACATTGTTCGGAACAGTAGGCAGACACTTCTGTCATTCAATCTGATTAAGACCCATCTCTTTACTTACACAGTAACCCCTCAACCACATTTCAATGTTCAAATCTCGTTAAAGATCTGTTAGGCTGCTGACAGTATGACAACCTGTAGACCGGAACACATTCCAATAACACCCATTCTTGCTACATCGTTTGGAATGCATGCTCCTAATTGAGTAGATTAGTCTGTTTCTTTCTTATCTTTCTGTTCTTTCTTAGGTCACCGTAGCCACCAGATCCAGTACATATCCAGATCAGATGGTGGATCAGCACCTAAAGATGACTTCTACAGCCCTGAATGTCAATGGAGACCATGTCAACTAGATGAGCCCCAGAGATAGATCCCCAGTGAAGATCTTGTCTCCTAGACAGCCCCCAGGACAAGACCACAGGAACCGGTCTGACCCGGTCGTCCCGGGCGCGCACGTGTTGGTCCTCTGCTCAATTGACTTTGCTGCAGCCTGGATTGCACGTTGTTTCCGTCGACCCAGAGGAGAACTGGCCCCCCGGCTGAGCCTGGTTTCTACCAAGGTTTTTTCTCCATTCTGTCCCCGATGGAGTTTTGGTTCCTTGCCGCGGTCGCCTCTGGCTTGCTTAGTTGGGGGGGGGGCGGGAGGGGAAAAACCAGCGGTTATTTCCCGCAGATAGATCGTTGACTTGATTGGCACAGATACTCATTTACACTGAACTGAGGCTTGGTATGATGACACACTGAATTCAATGATGCTGCTTTACCTGAAAATTGAGATATTTAACATTGGGCTTGCATTATCTGCCACACGCTCATGGGTTCCTAATTAATGATGTAAGCAGTTGCGGTTGACACAACTATCATTGCTTAAAAGCGCGCAATATCAATGACGTTGACTTTACCTTGGAACTTAATTGTCTATTATTTAAGTTCTCCTCTCTTATTGAGCACCCTGCCCTCATAAAATCACGAGTTATTTGGTTTCACGAGGAAGGGATGTAATAGATGGGTTTCTTTTACGAAGGAGCACCTAACTTCCTAATTTAATCATTAACCACGGTAGCTTGCTTTTTGATCATGTGAATTACAATAGTGGGGGGGGGTTTATGTTTTCCACGGCCCTCTCTTTACAAGTTTGGTTTTCATAAACATCTGGTGAAAGCTTTTATTTGGGGTTGATATAATCCGTTACAGGCTTTCGTTGCACCCAAAAAATGAAATTACCCATAAATTACGCACCCTCCGGAAGTCATCCTAGGTGTATACTCGACTTTCGTTCTTTCAGGACTACCAGTCCGAAGTTATATAAAAAAATTTCTTTGATTTTCCAAGCTGTTTTTTGCCCTCTAGGAGTGTTGGCATGCATCATCCAAAGACAAAGTGTCCGCACAAGGCTTTTCCAAGGTTCCTTATCTTTAGCAAAGGAAACTCATTCTCTCTCTTGGCTTATGTTGAAATCTCTACATGTGATCCTCCACATTTTTTTACAAATTCTCGTTTTGTACTTCTAAGTCTTGACTGTTGTTTTGTTTTGTTCTCTCCCCTGCGCTTCCACGTTCGTCCCTTCTGAGTGCATGCACAAAGCTGACCTCCATACAGGTCTCTCTCCTTAACCTGCTCTCCGTGTACACCCCTGAGCGCATCTACATTAAAGTGATTATTACTTTTGAACTATGAGCATTGATATGCCAATGTTGATTTAAGTTTATGGCTGAAAAATCTTATAGATTAGTGTGAGATTCGTTGAGAACAAAATGATTTGGTCATGGTCACGCTGGATAAATACAATGAGTGTATAAATGTAGGAATTAATGCAAAAAACAGTCCCGCCTTGTCCTAGGTTGTTTACAAAATTGAAAATAATATTAGAGCTAAAATAGACTCTTGTGGTATTCTTCTCTATTGATAGGCATTGGGTTCTTTCAGTGATATTTTAAATGAGTGAGTTCTTAAACAAGATCAAAGCAATTTCTCCCAAGTCTCTGCAATAAGAATTCATGATCTACAGAGTCAAATTCTTTAGACAAATTAACAAATAAAGCTGCACAGTGCTGTTTCCTATCAAATGATTTTATAGTGGTATGACTGATTTACCTGAATTCACTTAAAATGTTATGTTGAAATAATTACTCTTTTATTGATTGTATCACAAGAGACTCCAAAACGTTTGGAAATGGGACTATAGTTGTTCACTTTAGAGGGTTATCCGTTATTTGCCAATTTTCAGGTATGTGGGATGGGATAAGAAGTTAATCTCAAGTTAAAAATAGAGGTGATATGTTCTGCAATAATGTACTGTACACTGTTTATTATTATTATTATTAATTTATTTTAAATTCTACTTTGTCAGGTTCGCCTGATTTTCCATAGTCTAAGTTTAGAAGTGCTTTATGGACTTGAGTGGCTGAAAAAGTGAAAAAGAGGAGATGTCAGTACTGTCAGTATGCATTGTTAACTTTTTTTAATTTGGCTATAATTAAATTTTAAACTGCATTATCAGTGAGGCAGAGAACAATGATAGCCTGGATGGTATGCCTGATCTCAGACCCATCAATTGTCCCTGGCCTTTAAATTTTTTATGGAATTCTGTGTCCAGTGCCATGCCAGATGCCAATCTTTGCCCTGCATTACACTATGCTTCACTGCAGGCCAACCTACCCGAGCCAATGGGACACCAGCTGTGATCCACACTACAGATCTATGTCAGAAAGAAACTAGTTTAAAAAGCTAAAAATATGGTTATAGCCTAAAAAAAATACACTACTTGAAATTATATTTAAAATAAATTAGAATTGCCTATAGCCCAAGACACTGTAATAGGATAAAATGTAATTTAATTAACCAAAAATGTATTCAAATTGAAGTTTTTTTTCTAATAATATTTTCATATTATCTCCTAAAATAAATTGCTCTTGCTCTTTTTTCTTTCTTTTTTCAGTTTAAACGGTTTGATCAGCCCCTTTAGCTTTCACTCCACCTTGTCCCAACAGGAACAGATGGATAGTTGGGCTTTTCCACAAATACAATCACGGTGTCTGTATCCATGTGGATGCACATGAGTGGTCACAATCAATAAACTACTATTTCAAGCTGTGACCAAAAATCTCCAAACATCTGTGCTTTGTTTGACAAGCAATAACAAAATAAACAGTGACAGAAGCAGCAGATAGGGTCCAAGGTAGAAGAATCTTTATTCTATCATTATTTTAAGATCGTTCTGTTAAATAAGTACATTTTCACTGGTGTCAGTTACTGTGAATTGAAAAGCAGAGCACCGTTATGATGATTTATATGTTTGTATATTCATTAATTTCAGTAGACATTTACTTACCATTTGAAACCAATATACAAAACAACACAAGCTGAAAGAAAATATGCCCCAGACATTAAATATGGATTATATTGTTGGGTCTATCCAGTTTATGATCATGTTGAAGTCAAGGATGGTTTTGTAAGAACATAATGATTTATTTATTTGTTTGTTTGGAAGCAAAACTAGTTGTAAAACCTGGACTGCAGCACTTTACAGCCTGACAAGAACTCAGTTTACATCCTCAGCCCTGTTTCATATTCTCTCTCTTTTCTCTAGGAAGAAATTTAAGGGACTACTCAAGAAAGTTTGCTTTGGAGACATGTAAGAGTGTGTGACAGTGAGATAGAAAGGCACAAAAGAGAGGAAGAGTCTAGTATGTGTGTAGTTAAGGTAAGACAGCTTGTAGTGTATGTGGCTCATGTATTTATAGTATCAGTAAATGAGGCCTGGGTCAGTATCCCCTCTAGACTTTGATTATCAGAGAGAAATGTTTTGATGATGAACTTCTAATAAACCAGATTCACAATAATATTTCAAAGCATATATGATTGCATTTTTATTAGTCTGCAACATGATTCCCAGCTGGTTTGCATTGTGAATTTGTACAGAAAATATAATAATAAATCAATATACAACTAAATTAAAATAGGGGTTAAAACCATATTACTACAATATAGAGAATAGAACAGTTTTGCTTTTGGAGTTTTCATTACATTCAGTGTATCAATGTACTTGTAAAGTTCCATTTTAATAACATGTAGTTGGGGTGAAGCTTTAAAAATTCTGCATTTTGCTTTAAACAACTTAAACAGATGCATCTGACCATATCCTTATCTGACACCATTCTGCAAGTAATAAAGATTATATGTTCACTAATACACATACGTTATTTTAGATCAATATATCTAATGGGCTAAAGTTGTTTGAAAATCTTTTTATAGTATAATAGTAGCTATTGAAATGTCTTCTTGATTAAATAGGGCTTGGCAAACTATTCAATGTTGCATTTCTGCCATCTACTGGATGGAGAGTGAAGTAAAGAAAGAAAAACAAATCCTGGTTTTAGTAAAATTTGTTTTAATACTTATACTCATTTCCTTTTTGCTTTGTGAAATATAGTCAGTTGCATGTGAATAACTGGTAATTTATGAACTCAAGATAATTTTAAAGTAAATACAGCTTAAAGGGGTCATATGATGCAAATTAAAAATTTTCCTTTCTCTTTGGAGTTACAAGCTCGTGCCATAAGAGATCTGTAAAGTTGAAAAAGACTAACGGTCTCAAATTCAAAGAGAGATCTTTATAAAAGGTTAGAATCGCCAGCCTACTAACGGCTTCTAACACGCCCCACAATCTATGTCACGATGTGGAAGGATGTACATATGACGCCCAAGTTCACGTAAAAGGCAAAGAATGGGTAACTTTTATTCTCGCTGTGGTATTGTTGCCGCTGCCGCCATGTTGTGGATATGCTGTGTGTTTCATTGTGAAAGCGAAACTACTTCGTTTGATCTTCCAAAAGAGGACAATATCCGCTTAGTCATGCCTAGAGCTGATGAAAAGCTGAGGAAATACATCAACTTCGCTCTGTGGATTGCCGGATTGGCTTTCACCATGGACGAAACGGAGTCCAGCCCGGGGTCGTCACATATGGTTGACGCAAGCCTCCTTCTCGAATCCGCTGGGCGACGCGCACTCAACAGCCTGTGTGCTCGTTGTGAAAGCGAAACTACTTTGGTTGGCCTTACAAAAGAGGACATATGTTTCTATAAAGTGGGCGCAGTCCATACTTTGCAAGGACAGTCTGGCGCTTTTGACTCACAGCCTGTAAGTACGTTTTTTCATATTTAAAGTATTTGCCACTGACTATTCAAGTGTGAGTTTTGAGCAGTGTAGAGTAGACTTATTGTTTGTCATTTCTCCGATCACCAATGCAGACAGGGTTTTATGTTTACGCGGCGCAATACAAAACGCAACGCGTAAAAAGACAGTACAAATCATTATAATCAGTAATTATGTCCACTGGATGCAACAAATGCCTCATTTGTAATTGGTTTTATTGGTTTTGTCTCGTCACGCCGGACACATGGAAATCACAGACTTTATGATGGAAACACAGTATGGTAAGGGCGTAACATTTCTGTCACACGCTTAAAGTATTCGACCAATCACAATGCACTAGATAGCTGGCCAATCAGAGCACCCCTCGCTTTTTCAGACCGATGAGCTTTGTAAAAATCGACGCGTTTCGGAAAGGCGGGGCATAGAGGAGAAACTAAGCAGTTTTTTTCCTCATTGAGAACTACTTGGGAACTATGACCAATTAATAAAGAATAACCAATTAATCACTAATCACAACAAAAAGTGAACGCTTAAAAGTGAACAATTGGGTTCTTTGTAGAAACTAATTTATGAATATGATATCCCACAAATAAGTCGGCTACAGGTTGAAATTGTGACTACAACTCTTACCAAAGGAGGATGTTCTCGGTTTATTTCAAACAAAAACATAAAATAATAATACAAATAATTCATTTAAAAATGTTAATAATTAGGAAGTGATTGAATTAGTTCACAATTATGAGCTCTAGTTTGTGTCAGTTCAGTATGTTTCCGACTCCAAAAGACCTATACCTTTAGTGACAGTAGGCTGGGGAGGAATTTCTTGAATATAAATAATGAAGTTCTCTTGACAAAAACAATTCACATCCATAATGAAGGCATCAACTGCATTTATATTGTGTTAAGCACAAAACCGCATATTCCAGATTACAGTGTCTGGTAAAATATTACTAGTGCCTCACACAAATGTATGTGTCAGATATAAAATATGTTATATAACTTATTACTGAGTGGTTAAGGTGTTTTTCACTTTAAAATAATGGTCCAGATCACTAGTAGTTCCTGCAGGCTGACAAGGTAACGCTTGAGTAATTAGTGAGAGGCTAATGTATTTTTCACTTTAAAACTAAAGTGCTACCAAGGAACTACTAGTGATCTGGACCATCATTTTAAAGTGAAAAAACACGTTAACCCCTCAGTAATTACAAGTAAATTAATAATTTATTTAACATATTTTATATCTGACAAACTGTACAGTCATACATTTGTGTGAATCACTAGTGATACTTTACCAGTAGGTCTTTTGGAGTGGGAAACATTGAACTGACACGAAGCAGAGATCATAATTGTGAACTAATTCAATCATGAGCTTGTCAGCATCACTTCTTAATTATTAACATTAAGTGAATTTTCATTTTTATTATTATTCTATGTTTAAGTTTGAACATCCATCCTTTGGTAAGAGTAGTAGTCACAATTTTAGAATGTAGCCGACTTATTTGGGGGATATCAAACTCATAAATTACTTTCCACAAAGAACCCAATTGTTCACTATTAAGACGTTACTGTTGTGATTAGTAATTAATTGGTTATTCTTTATTAACTGGTCGTAGTTCACAAGTAGTTCTCAATGAGGATTTTTTTATTTAATAATTATCAAATATCTAATAAGGAAATACCTTTGTCCTAAATTTGCTACTACTTAATGCTTAGGTAATCTTGCTTCTCTATTAGTTAATAGTATTGAGTTAAGTGTTAATGCCAACCTAGTAATACCTAGTACGTCCTGCCCACCCATAGCATCCCCCACCCCTTGTAGCCACCCCCACCAACGGACCATTATTCTAAAGTGTTACAAAAATCCTATAAACTATTCAAGAGTTACTAAAAAGGAATAAACACATGAGTGATTAGGACCTGATACAAATGGTGTGGGTTACATACATGATATAGATGTTATGCATGGACTGATATGCGTTTATGAGTCCTTTCGATAGCTATAAGGAAATATCAATTGCTCTCCTCCTGGAGTGGTGGACAAATTCAGGAGTTGATTAATGATTTCCCTCTGGTTTTAATCATGATGTGCATATGTAAATTATCATAAATTAAAATAACTTATTTTAGGTGCAAATATAAGAGCAGGTGAGTGTCTTGAGGTCTGTTTGATGAAGTGTGACTGACTCTCACTCAAGCATATTTTCTTATGCCTCTTAAAATCAGCACATTAATAGCTCATTTAAACTCTGGCTCGTTACCAGCTGATTATCAACATTGATCAATCTAAATTTGCTGAGAAAGTCAAAGTCAGATAGAAAGATGAACTAAAGCAGAGCACAAATGAACCTTTCAAAAGACAATGACAATTAATTTTTCACATTTGAATACCATGTGTGTGTGTTTGGTATGGTGGCCATGCGTTTCTTTGATGTAATATTTTTGGTACAATATTTTTTATATTTCTCTTTTAATTTTTTTAATTACTTATGGTTATTTGTGATTACTAATAATCAATATATGATAATAAAATATATACATATACTTTTAAAACAAAAGTTCTGTGTAAAATCCTTTTTAAACCAATCCCATTTTGTCTGCTACGGGGTTGAGAAAAAAAGGTGTCTAAATCTGAAAAAAAAAATGAATTATATGTAGTGAACAAAATGTATATCCAAGCCGAGATGTACAGAAACCCAGGATATATTATTATATATAAAAAACAAAAACTTTATTTGTGTACCAGATTCATTGTATGCAGGTCAAAGAGCCAAAGTCTATCCAGAATGCAGCACTTCATGTACAAATGCATCAGCGTTTGCCATTGACCTGATCTTCCCACACAAGCATTCCTCTCAACACTGTCTCCCTCTCATTCTCTCTCTCTCTCAGAGCTCAAATGAGTCTCAGCAGGTGAGTTTCCCTCTCACAAGAGCGCAATGCATCAAGAAAAGGCAGATGAGTTTCGAGCACCGTACATCACCAGGGTTCACAGAGATTTTTAGAGCTGTTCATTCACAGTGAATGCAGTTTAAAGTACGCTTACAGTATTGTTGCACCTTCAGTCTGGTAAATAAACGACAATCATAAACGTCGGCACTAATGCTAATTACCGAGGCGAACGGTAATTGGATTTGTCACACTTTATGTCCCTGTGAGATAAAGAGCGATGAGAGCAAGACTCCTCAGAGGAGAGATAAATGCAGCCCTCAGGGAGAAAGAGCTAATATTGAGTGATCTGAACTCATGAAGGCTTTGCAAGTGTCGCTTTTTATAGAGTGTCCTGTTTCATCATCAATATCCCGGCCAAGAACAACAGGAAAATGTGCCGCCGAGCATTTTCTCAAGGCCAAACTGACCTTTTCACCTCCTAGACCGAAGCGGCACTCGGTGTATGTGTTTATCATTGTCATAATCCAAATTAAGCATTAAAACATGACAAACACACACAGCATCATGTGTGCATGCGCATACCATAACATTTAGAGTGACCTACACATCTAGAGTTCACGCTCGCAGCGTTTTTCGGCTGAGCAGAAATGCTTTTACCTAAGAGGAAAAACCACTTACTCGACAGACTCTATATTACTGTGGACTGATCCTGGCCGAGAGCCATGCTAGCGATGGCCAAAAGTGCTTCATCTATCACTTAGATGACTTCTACAAATAATGCATTTTGACTGGAAATGAATAATGAAAAACGCAGCACATCAGTTACTCTTCTTAGAATAGTCTATTGTTTGTCTTAAACAGATCACTTTAACATCTAATCTGTTTCCTGTGAGGACTGGAAAGACTTGTTTATATGATATTAAGATATTTTGAATGATATATCTTGTGTGATCAATTGTGACATGTCACAGTTTTCATGGTACTAACATGTGTTGCCAGCAGCGGTGGACAAAATACACAAAACAAGCACTTGAGTAAAAGTACAGATACCATGATAAAACATTACTCCAGTAAAAGTTTTGAGTGCTCCTTTTCAATTTTACAAAAGTACAAATGTATTAGAATTTTAATCTAATGAATTAACTGTAAATAGTACTGATCGATTAACATTTATTTTACGATTTTCATTTTAATGTGTATGCAAACATACTAGTTTGAAACTCACTGCTTCAGCAGTGGGGTTAGATGCATGGGCAGTAATTTGCATTATTTTAATGTTTTAATATTTTAATGTTTAGTTTTTACCTAAAACCTACCCCATTGAGAGGTGATTTAATAATGTGAATTTCATACAGTGAAATGCTTGAACCCTTTCAAAGCAGATCTAGTTCACAAACAACTGACAGTCCTGATCTATGATTTTCATTTACAGTAATAAAGCCTAAAATTCACCATTAGTTACTTACTTTTTGGACTCCAAAGATCTCGCATTTCTGGTGCCTTTTGAGGGCGACCCAGAGCTCTTGGATCCTGCTCTTCAGGAGATGGTGACTGCACCACTCCTTACCCGGAGGAGGGCCGGGTGGAGAATCTTATGTTCCATTTGTTTTTGTTCCGCCACTGGCTACCCAAAACTTCAATAAAAGAGCAGTTTCCTTTGCCTCCGGGTCCCAAGGGGGCGAGGATGGCGGTGCACGAGACCCAATCTCCAAACGGCCGTCCCCCTCTCCTTTCGCCGATGGTCAGCAGGGTCCGGTTCAGGGACGCTACGCCTCCTCACGAGCCCCCTACCCAGCCGTGGAGCCAGGTAAGTGGCGCACCACGCACTCAGACCCCACCCTGGGAAGCACGCCTCCCGGTTTGGGTTCCTGTGTTCCACTTCGCTGCCCCACTGAGGGTACGTCGGTGGGTTTCCTGGTCCCGTGGTTCGGCGCTGGGGGCCTGGCTAGAGCTCACCAGGCCGTCTCCCCAGGCCGTTTACGACCGATCCTGGACATGCGCGTACTGAACCGGGCCCTTCACAAGCTCCCAATCAGGATGTTGACGCAGAAACGCATCATTCAATGCATCCGTCCTTTCGATTGGTTAGCAGCGATCGACCTCAAGGACGCATAATTTCATGTCTCGATTCTCCCTCGACAAAGACCGTTTCTCCGCTTTGCGTTCGAAGGGCGAGCATATCAGTACAAGGTCCTCCCCTTCGGGCTATCCCTGTCGCCTCGTGTCTTCACCAAGGTCGTGGAGGCAGCCCTCGTCCCATTGAGGGAAAGAGGCATTCGCATTCTCAACTACCTCGACGACTGGCTCATATTGACCCAGTCCCGAGCACAGTTGTGCGAACACAGGGATATGGTGCTCAGTCACCTCAGCCAATTGGGGCTTCAGGTCAACTGGGAAAAAGAGCAAGCTCTCCCCCATGCAGAAGATCTCTTTTCTCGGTATGGAGTTAGACTCAGTCAATCTAACAGCGCGCCTCTCCGTAGAGCGTGCTCAGTCGATGCTGAACTGCCTGGGGTCCTTCCAGTGCAAGACGGCGCTTCCACTGAAACAATTTCAGAGGCTCCTGGGGCATATGGCATCCGCAGCCGCTGTCACGCCGCTCGGGTTGCTTCATATGAGACCGCTTCAGCGTTGGCTTCCCGACCGGGTCCCGAGATGGGCATGGCGACACGGCACTTCACATCGGTTTCTGTTACCCCGTTCTGCCATCAGACCCTCAGCCCATGGACAGATCATGCCTTTCTTCGGACAGGGGTGTCCCTAGTGCAAGTATCCAGGCATGTTGTTGTGTCAACAGATGCCTCTGCCAGGGGTGCCATGTGCAATGGGAATGCAACTGCGAGGCTCCGGCCGGGGCCCCCGACTGCAGTGGCATATCAACTGACTCGAGTTGCAAGCAGTATGGCTAGCTCTATGCCGCTTCAAATCGCTGCTGCACGACAAGCACGTACTGGTCCGTACGCTCAGGTAGACCTGTTTGCCTCCCGGACACGTCCCATTGCCAGTTGTCTTACTCCCTGGCCGAGGGAACCCTCGGCACGGACGCACTGGCGTGCAGCTGGTCTCGGGGCCTACGCAAATATGCGTTTCCCACAGTGAGCCTTCTCGCACAGACACTGTGCAAGGTCAATCAGTGTACACGGAAGCAGCTCCGGGCGGATAACGTATGAGGTCAGCTTTGCGCATGCGCCGGTGAGTCTCGTGAAAACCAACGTTTGTTTACAGGAGCAAAGGAAGCAAAGTTTCCTTACTTTAGCAAGGAAAACCAGTCTCCTCTTGGCTTTATCGAAATCCTCCGACATTCTTCTTCACAAATCCTCATTTTGTACTTCTAATAAGTGACCGTTGTTTTGTTTTAATCTCTCCCCTGCTCTTCCGCGTTCGTCACTTCTGAGCAGCGCATTCGCAGCGCTGACCTCATACGTCATCCGCTCGGAACTGCTTCCAGTGTACAACAGTGAGTGCAAACTAGATTAAAGTGATTATTACGTTTTAAATATGGTTATTTTTTTACAAAAATGCATCGATTCACTACAAGAGGCCTTTGTTCACCCCCCCCACGGAGCTGTGTGAGACACTTTTTTTTATGGATGGGCGTTTTTATTTAACTTCTTTTGGACTGAAACAATGCAACACCCACTGAGTGGCATTAAACAACTTGAAAGATCAAAGACAATTTTTTTTTATATAACTACGACTGGATTCATCTGAAAGAAGAAAGTCATATACAGCTAGGATGCCTTGAGGGTGAGTAATTTATGGGCTAATTTTCATTTTTGGGTGAACTAACCCTTTAAGTTGACCATTAAAGATGAAGTGTCTACGTGTCTACCTGCTTGGCGCAGTCGAATGGGTCATCTGTCTATACATATCTATGGTCAAAACACCTTATTAACTACCTAGCAACCACCCAGATCACTCTAGCAACCGCTTGGACAGCAATGAGAACTCCTTAGCAATCTCATAGCAACACCCAACCAACCAAAACATTAAAATAAGAATTCAAAATGTAACTTTAATACTTGATTTTGTTGGCTTGTGTGTGTGTGTGTTAAAAAGCTATGTTTAAGGTGATTCCTTAAAAGTGTATACTCTGTGCCTCTTTCAACAGATTAATCACATTTTTTTTTTAAAGTATTCGTTTATTCGTTTTTTTATTTTCATAAATTCTTATTTTGGTAATTATTTATTTATTCATTTGTATTTATTTTATCTTATTGATTGATTTAATTTAGTCTATTTAATTGTTTGTTTAATCCGTTATGTATTTTTTATTTATTCGTTTAATTGTTTATTTTAAAAAAATAATAATTTTGTATTTATTCATTTAATAGTTATCTTAAATGCGTGGGGGCTATTAATTATTTGTTTAAACCATTATTATTTAATTTTAATTATTTTATTTATCATTGTTATTTTATTGCAATTAAACTTATGACACTGGTGTTGCAGAAATTACACACTTCAACTTTAGTAACTTAAATGAAGGACTTTTAAATAAAATTATTTGAAATGATTTTATGTGTTCTAAATAAATGACTGATAAATGAAAGAGAGCTACAGTAATTCCATTGGAAGTGACATATTTATGAATCATTTGTTCAACAGGAGGAGACCAAGGAGTTCTGAATGGCTTCTTCAGCGACTGGGCAACAGCCGACATCAACAAACACCTTCCTTTCATCTATAACATGAGCAGCATAGCCATCTACACGTACCTTCCTGCGTTTAAACAGTAAGTGTGACACCTTGACTTCAGCAGCGGCTCTCTGTCACTGATGCTGGCATGTGCTGGCCTTATGATGGGATGGTAACAGGATACACACACGGGTCACATGAAGGCAGCTTATGCCGTAACATCGGGTTACAGGAGCTGAGGAAGAAGAGTGTGAGACGGGCTGAGAGTGTGAGGGTCACAAATTGCATGGTATTCTCACTTCAGGCTTACACCATATTTAAATCCATTGTGTAGATTTTAACTCACAGAAAATGTCAGAGCAGATTCCAATCGGGAATTTTAACCTGTAAAATCCTGAAGTATTACTTGACCTATTTTCACCCCAGCGTTGAAATGCATTAATATACGTTATGGACGCCTGCTATATCTAGGAATACATGCTGAAAATGTGTTTCTGTCCACAGATATGGTGCAAATGCAAAGGTTGTGCACTTCCTGGGCCAGATGAAGCCGTGGAGCTACGTGTATAACACCACACAGAGGAGAGTGAGAGGAGACGCGCAGGCCTCGTCTCAGCCCGGCCTCCTGCTGCAGTGGTGGGCTCTGTACAGCGCTGAGGTGCTGCCCATGCTGATCCGAGAGTATGGAGACCAGCCCTTCAACTCCGGCTGTGAGGTCAGTCCTAAACATACAGAACAAGAAAATAACCCTTTCTTGCACTTTTGTTGTTAACTGTAATAAGATACATTATTCACACTGCTATTTTATATATTTATTATAAACGTACATGATTTTTCATGATGTTTAGAAATCACACTTTTAAATGTAGTCTCTCTCATACTGTATATCCAGGTTTTTTTTTTCATAACTGTGAGAATGTTGTTCAAAGAAGGATATTTTGTTAGGGATTTACTGAAAATAAATAGATATTTATTATTAACCCTTAAATGCATACCTCGGGACTTTTTAGCGACCCGGGACATCATTCTCTACCCTCTCCCTCCTTCATTTTTTTAAGTTAGACATCAACTTTCTTAGTATTCCTCAATCAATTAATTATAAACAATATAACAAGAAAAAAAATAGTAAAATATAAAAGAATGCCAGTTTTCTGATTAATTTTTTGTAAAAAAGTGTATAGGGTCACTAGAGACCCGAGGTATGTAAATGTGAAAGTATTTTTTCCTGCGCAACTATATTTACATATCTGATGACTCGATATGTGCAATGCATCTTTTTTTCCTCAAGGTGGCACTGTTTGATACACAATAATGACATGACATTTCATTCATACTTACCGCAGGCATTAAACAAACGAATATCATCAGCAAAAATTGAAGTGGTTTGAATGGCTTTACTGCAGAGCAATTACTATACGCAATGAAATATAAATGTCACTGTCATTTGATGCTGGATGTGGTGAATAAGCTGCCAGTGATCAAAATATTGAATATGAAGTCATTGAAAACGATAGTTTTGAGAATATGGTTGAGGTCGTGAATGTGAGGCAGATGCTGAATATACTGTGGAAATGCGCTCTGACGATGACAGCGATGTTAAAATCATCTGCTCAAATTGAACCCAACTGAATCAAGTTTCAAAAGGAAATTAAATATGCTTTATTTTATTCTTCTGTAACTGTTCTTAAAATATCAAGAGTTTTTTGCTATTGCAGCAGTTAGAGATCCATCCGTGCTGTATATATAGTTCTGGGTCGCTAAAGACCTGAATATGTAATAATGATTGGCGAAACATTCATGCATTTAAGGGTTAATTACTTGATTTTCCATGTTTTGAAAAACACTTACAAAATCAAAAGACTTTTCCCCAAAACTACTAATGTTTGGGATTACTGGGGGGGATCCTATTAAAAACAAAAAATACTCGCATTTCTACCAAACATGGGTGTTTTCTTGAGATTGTCATGACGAGGAAAATGTTAAATTCATTTTAATTGTGTGTTATTCCTTTTATATGAACCACAGACATCACATTTTTAAATCCAGGTTTCTTCAAAGGAAAAAAAAAAACAACTACAACAAAAAAAAACTTACAAATTTAACTCAAAAGCTTGGCTAGAAACTAGAAAAATTTAAATTCATGTTAAATATCAGATAGATAGATCACACAACCATATATACTGTGTGTGTGTGTGTGTATATTATATATAATATATATATATCTATATATAGATATTATACACACGACACACAAAAGTACTCAAACCTCAAATATACATGTTTTTCATGTTATACGTGTTATTCGTGTTTGTTTGTTTTTCTTTTGCGGGAATATGGTTTTTCAAAGGATTATAATAATTAAAAGAAGTAGTTGTTCTGGCTTATTTTAAGGCTCATTTGACCATATTATAAATAAGTCATCTTCAGGCCGGTAGAGAACCACTGCTTTAGAGTCTGATTTTTCAAAACCACTGCAGTATGTCTTTCTGCCCTTTTGATTGCAGTCATTCTTTAAAACTTACAAAACTGAAAGATTACCCATTCTGAATGGCATTCATTAATGTCATGTTTGTAATAACTTGGATTGTTCTCTTGTTCACAGGAGGAAGCTGAGGAGAGCGAGGAGCGTGTTCAGCCGCTCGTGTCCTCAGCGGAGCGCAAGCAGCGGTGGGAGCAGGGCCAGGCCGACTACATGGGAATAGACTCTTTTGACAACATTCAGAAAAAGCTTGATGTTTTCCTGAAATAAAAAGTCAAAATGTCAAAAACACATACACATTTGAGAGGGTATTCAGCTATGCAAGACTCATCACACTCTTGATCTTCCCCATTTTAATAGCATTTACCAGAACTTTACCTTTGAACCTCATGCAAAATGTGAATTCTGAAGGGCATGGCAACTTCAGGAATTTATAAAGGGAGTTTGGGGCCAGCTCTCTCTGTCACATGCTCAGAGTTTCCATGTTTTAAAGATTTTTTGGACTTATACTGACACCTAGTGGTCTGGAGTTTTCAGTCACCAATGCCAAATGTACAAATTCTCAATTTACAATGATAAATATATAGATTTTACATACAAAAGTCCAGTAATGTGGTTCCTGAGAAACCCAGCTACTACTGCTGGTATTGAGGTGACATGTTCAATATACACAAAACAGCTTTTATAAGTCTACTGGTGTAACTGGAGTGAGTTTTATCGCATGCGTACATGACATGTCATTTTCATTTCATTAGGGGCGACTGCTTTTTTACTGAGGAAAAAAAAAAACTTAGTGTACCTTTAACTAGAGCACATCATGTTGCCAGTTCCAGCACTTTTAAAGGAACACTCCACTACTTTTGAAAACTCATTTTCCAACTCCCCTAGAGTTAAAAAGTTTAGTTTTACCGTTTTCGAATCCATTCAGCCGATCTCGGGTCTGGCGGTAGCACTTTAGCTGCAGCTTAGCATAGATCATTGAATCTGATTAGACCTTTAGCATCTCGCTCAAAAATGACCAAAGAGTTTCTATATTTTTCCTTTTTTAAAACTTGACTCTTCTGTAGTTAATTTGTGTACTAAGACCGACGGAAAATGAAGAGTTGTTATTTTCTAGGCTGATATGGCTAGGAATTATACTCTCATTCCGGTGTAATAATCAGGGAACTTTGCTGCCGTAACATGAGTGCAGCAGGCGCAATTATATTACGCAGCACCTGAAAATAGGCCAACTTCCTCCGACATAACCAACGTGACCCCCTGCTTGCACAGGGAGCGTGCTGGGGATTATTTTCAGGCACTACGTAATATCATTGCGCCTACTGCACCCATTGTACGGCAGCAAAGTTCCTTGATTATAACGCCGGAGAATGAGAGTATAGTTCCTAGTCATATCGGCCTAGAAAATCGCTACTTTTTATTTTCTGTCGGTCTTAGTACACGATGTAACTAAAGAAGAGTCAAGTTTTAAACAGGAAAAATATAGAAAATCTTTGGTCATTTTCGAGCGAGATGCTAACGGTCTAATCAGATGCAATGATCTATGCTAAGCTACAGCTAAAAGTGCTACCGCCAGACCCGGACCTGATCACGCGGGACACCTACCCGTGAATGGATTCGAACTAATCCGGTGTTTAACAGACCTCAACGGTGTCTCAGAATACTCTAGGGGAGTTGGAGATGAGCCTATTGGGAAAAAACCTCAGTGGACTCTGCACGGTGTTCAGTTGAAGATAGAACGATTCGTACTTTCAGTGAAAGCAAAACTTAAGTAACAGCAATTCAGAATAGCAAGTGAGATGTGGTTATATTTTTAATTCTCTTTTGGAAGACAAAAGCTTCTCTTTTTCTTCACCTGTTAAATGCAGAGCACAGATTCCCATACTTCACCTCACGTCGTTGACTCCATGCCTTACTGTTTCACTTATTAAAGGCTTAATGCTCTCTTCAGTGTCAAATTTGGTTGATCTAATGTTTCATCACAACATCTTCACATGTTGTTCTATGGTTTACAGCGGTCTTCTCTGCGTGCAATCTATTGTCACATGTCTTCCCTTTTTATATATGTGTCTGTTTTGCTTTTGCATCTCTGTTTTATGTGATTCATTACAGGCCTCTCTCCCCTCTGGCTACAAAATAAAACTTTCAAAATTATTATATTTGAGATTTTATCTTTTTTTATTGTTGTATTAATGTAAGTTTGAGAGCCAGGCGAATTGACTGTGATAATACATAAAATAATATTTCACTTAAGCTGTCAGGAACATCTTCCACCAAAACCAGGTTTACAGTCTTAACAATTAAAAAGCACGAGTGTCATTTGAGGAATAGAGATATTTAGGCAATATTTGTTGAAAGATTAAATACAACAATAACATTCGGTGACACTTTATAATAACTTTCATTAATAAATCATTAACAAACATTATATAATGCTTAACAGATCATTAGTTAATATATATTCAAAGAGTTAGAAACGTGAGATAATGTTTATGCTGAAGTTAACACTAGATCAACGTATTAAACTTTAGATAGGTTAACAAGAGCATTATTTCCGTAGTCAAATGCTACGAACGTCATTAAACTTTCCATTTATTGATCAAGCAATTATGAGAATCTACAAGATTTCAAAGATTTGTCAGAGTGATGAAACTTGGTTAAAATGCACAACGACACTTTAGCTACTGAGGGTGATACGGGTCAGGTTGGTGAAAGGGTCAACGGGGTACAGGGGTCAGTTTAATTGTACTATGGGGGACAACGGTCAATCTGGTTATATAGTTTTGATGAACAAGTATTTCTTAAAAAATTATTTTGTTTTCCCCCTTATTTCTAATCCCTTTTAGTTATGATTCAAGGATTCTGTTAATAATATTATTGATATACTGAAGAGTAGTATACTAATGTAAGTGTTGAGGCAATAAAAACTTTTTTTTGCACCAAAATTACAATCTGTTATGTCTTTAGCAAGCATTTAGCCAAACTTAATAAAAACATAAATTCATAGGCTATAAATACCCTGAAACTTAATATATAATTTATAAAATGACTTTTACAAGTTTTCAATAAAGTTGTATTGCTATTAAGCCAAATATAAAGGTTTCCAGTGGGAATTTTCATAAGGAACCAATTGTAAGTTATACATATTACTATTAATTATTTTAAATTATGATCAAAAGAGTAAAATTACATTTCAAATTACCCATTACAAATATGCTAACCAATGAGAATGGTTTACTTTTTTAAGCTAGCATAATGAATATTATTGAATTAGTTGATTTTAATAAATGTGTGCATAACCTGTTGATTGTTTTGTATTTATTGACTGACTGGTTCATGAAAGATTGCAGCTGCATAATAAAGTGGACTGTTTTTCTTATTAGCATAATTTATGTTTGTGGCACCGCCCCTCAATAGCATTCGCCCTTTTTAATAGGTAAACGTTCTTTAATTTGCATAATTCATGAGATGGGTCCGTATGGCCCCGCCTCCGCCAGAGTTGTCAACAGTTCAAGATGGCTGCGCTGCCGCTGGTGAGGGTCGCGCTGCTCGTCGCGTTCTCCGTGTTTCTCACGCTCCTCCTGGGCTTCGGCTTGCCGTCCGTGCTCAACGTCTTCACGCGGTGCCCCGGCTTGATCCCCCCGGCGGCTGCGGTCTAACGACTGCTCTTTGTTCGTGGTGTGCGTTTAGTGAACTGCTATCGTACCGCGCGCACTCGCGTTGACCGAACTCGTTCTGTGTCTCGGTTACACCCCTTGTCAACACTCACCCCCCTGCCGCCGCATCCATGCCACGCCGGGGACACGAATTGCTGCGCGAGTAGCTTGTCGTGCTGCCACCCTTTTGTCTAGCCTCCCTCCTTTTCTTTTTTTTCTTTATATCGCTAGCTGCACGGACAAAAATCTAGGGAGCAATATGAACGGTATGATATGACTAGTTTTAATTGTCGGGCGCACGTATGAGTCTGAAATGGTCTTGCATCACATAAAACACAGTTAGGGCGTTAAATTACTGTGAGCGTGTCAGGGATAGACGTAGCACTTTTAATGTATCAATTCGACGATGCACAAGAGTGTTTAGCCGCACTCGGTGGAATTCTGGAAAACTAATGCAAGACATTCACCGGTGAAGTGGTTTTTTTTTATTTAAGCTATATCTCCTGACTTATGTTAATCACAAGACAGTGCATGTGCTGGTTTTAAACGGGATAATATTATGAGTGTGTGGTGTGTGTGTGTGTGGTGTGGGGTGTGTGTATGAGAGAGAGTGTGCCATAAAATATATGAATAATTATGCATCTTATATTTAGAGCCCCAGTGATGAGTGATATCAGTTTCTGTGCATTTTGTATTTTATTTATGGTAATAATGTGAATTCATTATGCAGGACATAATGATTTGAATAATTACCATCAAACCCGAGGTACAAGGGTTCAAGATGAAACCTTGAAATATGCTGTGTTGTGTGGTTAAATCGTGCATTATGCAATCCAATAATTTATGTTTTATATATATATATATATCTAGATATATAGATATATATATATTATTATACTATATATTTACAGTGGTGTGAAAAAGTGTTGGCCCCGTTCCTGATTTCTTATTTTTTTGCATGTTGTCACACTTTAATGTTTCAGATCAAACAAATTCAAATATTAGTATAATATAACACAACATGCAGTTTTTAAATGAAAATTTTTATTATTAAGGGAAAACAAAAACCAAAACTACATGGCCCTGTGTGAAAAAGTGTTTTCCCCCTAAATCTAATAACTGGTTGGGCCACCCTTAGCAGTAACAATTGCAATCAAGCGTTTGCGATAACTTGCTATGAGTCTGTTACAGCGCTGTGGAGTTATTTTGGTCCACTCATCTATGCAGAAGTGTTGTAATTCAGCCACATTGGAGGGTTTTCGAGAATGAACCACCTTTTTAAGGTCATGCCACATCATCTCAATAGGATTCAGGTCAGGACATTAACTAGGCCACTCCAAAGTCTTCGTTTAGTTTTTCTTCAGCCATTCAGAGATGGACTTGCTGGTGAGTTTTGGATCATTGTCCTGCTCTAGAACCCAAGTTCGCTTCAGCTTGAGGTAACGAACAGATGGCCGGACATTCTCCTTCAGGATTTTTGGGTAAACAGCAGAATTCATGGTTCCATTATCACAGCAAGTCTTCCAGGTCCTGAAGAAGCAAAACAGCCCCAGACCATCACACTACCACCACCATATTTACTGTTGGTTTATGATGTCTTTTTATGAAGCAGTTGTTTTTTTTCTACTTTTATGCCAGACGTAATGGGACACACACCTTCTAAAAAGTTCAACTTTTGTCTCGTCAGGTCCACAGAGTATTTTCCCAAAAGTCAATCATCAAGATGTTTTCTGGCAAAACAGACGAGCCTTTATGTTCTTTTTGCTCAGCAGCGGTTTTTTCGTCTTGGAACTCTGCCATGCAGACCATTTTTGCCCAGTCTCTTTCTTATGGTGGAGTCATGAACACTGACCTTAACTGAGCAAGTGAGGCCTGCAGTTCTTTGGAAGTTGTTGTGGGGTCTTTTGTGACCTCATGGATGAGTAGTCGCTGTGCTCTTGGAGTAATTTTGGTAGGACAGCCACTCCTGGGAAGTTTCAAGTTTTCTCCATTTGTGGATAATGACTCTAACCGTGGTTCGCTGGAGTCCCAAAGCCTTAGAAATGGATTTATAACATTTCCGGAGGATAGCATGCATCAATACTTTCTTCTATTTGTTTCTGAAGTCTGGATATTTGGCATGCTGTCTAGCTTTGAGGATTTCTTTTGGCATACTTCACTTTGTCAGACAGGTTCTATTTAGGTGATTTCTTGATTCAACAGGTTTGGCAGTAATCAGGTCTGGGTGTGGCTTGAGAAATTGAACTCAGGTGTGATAAAACCACAGTTTTAACAGGGGGGCAAAAACTTCTTCACACAGGGCCATGTATCTTTGGATTTTGTTTTCCCTTAATAATAAAAAAACCTTCATTTAAAAACTGCATCTTGTTATCTTTTACTAATATTTAAATTAGTTTGATGATCTGAAACATTAAAGTTGTGACAAACATGCAAAAAAATAAGAAAACAGGAAGGGGGCCAACACTTTTCACACCACTGTATATATATATATATATATATACTAAGTATAGATATATATATATTAGAGAATCAAACCAATATATCGATTACCGATATTTAAGATTTTTTACAATAATCGGATATCGTTTGAATATCGGATTCACGCATCTAAAGCCGTCAAGTCCTTGGGATAGTTTAGAGAAAGCGCGCCACAGGATCGCAAGGGAGAGCACCATCAGACCCCACGGGCTGTCGTAGACGAGAACAAGCAACAACTGCAGGTGCAGGGAAGTAACGTTCATTATGCTGTAGTGTAGAAAGTTATTTAACAGAACAGCCATTTAGGCACCAACTTAGATGCATTACATAAAGTAGCCTTGATATGTAGGTATGACAGCATTGGTCGACAGAAATTAGAGACCAACGCCACGGAAGTAACCGGTTAAGATATCCGTACAAGTCCTGTACCATCAATAAAGAAAGAACTGTGTGTAACGTTTTTTTATTATTTATTAGCTCTAAAAAAGGGGAATATTTATGACGAATTATAACTGGTTAAGATTCATAATAAATATTTAGATTATAACTTCGAATTAACTGTAGCAGAATCAAAATTACAATTATTTGATCTGTCCGTCCAACGAGCAGACAATATAATCATTTATCAATTCAAGGAATAGTTATTTTCTGGCCACGGAACAATAAAATGTCCTTCTTTGTACAGTGCTAGCAGTAACTCTTAGCAAAATGTAGCGAGGGTTCAAACATCCATTGACTTGGAACTGTGAACAGTAAAAAGAGACAATTCGTTGTGAATATAAGGGATTTAATAAATTAAACTAGATCTAACATATAACTAACTAAAACATATATACACAGAATGAAAAAAAGTAAGGAAAAGATAGAGAATAGAAAAAGAATGGCAGTATTTAACATCACTTAACCACAACCTCTGAAAAACCATCAAAGAATCCAATAATCGCCTTAAAATGGACTGAGATTTAAACACGCATCTGAATAATTTCAAGCGGTTACTTGCACTGGTTTCGATTGCTGAAGAAGAGTCCGAATGCGGTAGATAACGGAGGTCTTTTGATGAGTTCCTGAGGAGTCAGCTGGAAGTTTTTACTCCTGGTTCTTCTGAAGAAGGAAAAGTCAACAGCGACTAACGTTACTTGAAAGTAAAAAACTGCCGGAAAATAAAACTCAAAATGAAAGTCTTGAGAGTCTTGAAAGGTGTTGTCTCAAACGAAGAAGGAGTTCTGAGCAACGTTTTTCCGGGCTAATCGCTTTTGAGAATTTCTATTCTGTGTGTACTGGCCAATGAGAGGCATGGATTTTTGAGCGGGAGAACTTTCTTTGTCTCTTGTTTATGGCTAATTTGCATGTTTTATGGCAGGTCTGGAATTTTTGTAGTTTTAACCCAAAATATCGTACAAATCATATGATGCATTTCACAATCACATACTGTACATCATTGTCCGAGGAATGAAAAACAGGTAACACTGATACCAAGAAACAACCATTTGGAATGACGGATGAAAACCAAAGATTGACCTTACATACAATGAATATCAGTGTTGTATGGCTTTAACTAATACAAATAACGAGTGGCAACTCCGCTAATCTAATAGGGGAAAGTACACACCACATGCATATACCAGATACAATTAGAACTGATTAATTATAGTCTAAAATAAAGAACATAACGTAACATTAGCTGTAGGTTGGGGAGGGGTGGTTAGTTTGGCCATGTAACAGGCCTCTTGGGGAATGGGTTTGAAGTCAGATTGGGGGAGATGATAGTGGGGGCTGGTTCGAATCTTCTTGACGGTGAAGAACCATCTGGCAATTTAAAACACCTATACAAACGGGTAAATTCTCTGACCAGAACTTGTAATTTATATGCAAATGTCAAAAGACCGAAAGGGTCTCTGAGACATAAAACGTCCAACGTCATCGCCTGGATTCTACGCAGATGCAGATGCTACATGTGCATGAATTAAATCATCACTGAGCCATGAATTGAGCGCGGTGGGACCTAAAAGCGCAGCTGAAATTTTAATTATCTCTGTGGTAGTATTGACTATCATTCGTCTCGTGAGGCCGCTTTATATTGTGGTCTCACTCCAGGTTGAGGCGCCAGGAAATGCTCAGGAAATGCTCCGGCACGGCCACCGCATGTAACTTTTAACATGATTCACTTGTTTAAAATACCCTAAATTGTATTAACATTTACTGTATAATCATTATTTCGCTAATAAACATAATACATCTCTATGGAAACTAATTTATTATCTCCGCGAACGATCGCAGTTTGAGTATAGTTATGTGTAAATGCATAGATAAACCGCGCTTTCAGCACGCATTTCATAATCTAGAACGACAAAAACATCATTAGTAATTCAGATATAACATGCCAGTTGAGAAATGCAAAAAATACGATGTTTTGTTTGTTATATTCCAATACTCCAGAGAATATTATTCAGTGAATTACATTATCCAGTGAATTATTCTTGACTCTTTAGCTATTAAACAGCTTATAAACCTACTATAACTGTAGTTTAAAATGATGTTGATATGACTCCTTTCCTTTATTTTTCTCCGTTTGAAAACATTAGACCTTCTACATTTTTGTTTATTGTTAATATTAGTGTTGCTGCTTATGCTTTAAATAAAATGTTTTTTTATTGTTGTAGTATGAAGATTAATTTTAACATGAAAGACTGCTAATTTTCAACACTTTTTTTTTTTTTTTAAGGGCTGAAAGGAGGGAAAAAAGCCGAAAAAAAAACCACGTGAAGTATAGACTTACTTCACTCAGGCATTTATTTACTTTATAACAGTAAATAAACATCGGTTCTGCATATCGGTTATAGGGCACATAAACACGCAAATAATTGGAATCGGTATCGGTTATAAAATATCAATAATCTGTCTTTGGATTCAAGAATCTATAATATATATCTATATATATATAATATAATATAGATATATTATATGACAGTGAGGTACGGAAAGTCATTCAGACAACCCTTCACAATTTTTCACTCTGCTTATATTGCAGCCATTGCTAACCATCATTTATAGCTAATTTTTTTCCTCATGTAATGTAGGCAGCACAGCAACCCCAGTATTGACAGAACCAAACACAGACATTGTGACATTTGTGAAGATAGTATTAATAAAAGAAAAAACTGAAATAGTCCACGGTCCTAAGTATTGCAGACCCTTTGCTCAGTAATTTAGTAGAGCACCTTGTGATATAATACAAGCTATGAGTCTTTTTGGGAAAGGATGCAACAGAAGTTTTTCCACCTGGATTTGGGAGATCTCTCCAAATTCACATCCTTGCAGTCCTTGCACGTTCTGTCAGTTGAGATGGTAACAAGTTGGGGACAGCCATTTTTAGGGTCCTCTCGCAGAGATGCCAATTGGGTGTAAGTCAGGGTCTGGTGGCCTTCAAGAACAGTCACAGAGTGTTGTGAAGCCAATCCTTCGTTGTTTTTTCGCTGGGGCTTAGGGTCATTGTCTTCTTGTGGAAGGTAACAGCCTCTCGCCCAAGTCTGAGGTCATGAGCAGCTTCTGGAGAGGTTTATTCGTCCAAGGATATCCCATTGTACTTGACCGCCGCATTTTCAGTCTTTCCCTCGATGCAAACCAGTCGTCCTGTCCCTGCAGCTGTAAAACACCCCCACAGCATGATGCTGCAACCACCATGCTTCACTGTTGGGACTATATTGTACAGGTGATGAGCAGTGCCTGGTTTTCACACATACCGCTTAGAATTAAGGCCAAAAAGTTCTATCTTGGTTTCATCAGACCAGATAATCTTATTTCTCACCACCTTGGAGTCCTCCATGCGGGCTTTCAAGTGTCTTGCACTGAGGAGAGGCTTCCAGCGGGCCACTCTGCCATAAAGCCCCGAACTGGTGGAGGGCTGCAGTGATGATGACTTCTAAACTTTCTACCATCTCCCGAATGCCATTCCTCTGGAGCTCAGCCACAGTGATCTTGGGTTCTTCTTTACCTCTCTCACCAAGGCTCTCTCTCCCCCGATAGCTCAGTTTGGCCAAACGGCCAGCTCTAGGAAGGGTACTGGTCATCCCAAACATCTTCCATTTAAGGATTATGGAGGACACTGTGCTCTTAGGAACCTTAAGTGAGGCAGAAATTTTTTTGTAACCTTGGCCAGACCTGTGCCTTGCCACAATTATGTCTCTGAGCTCTTCAGGCAGCTCCTTTGACCTCATGATTCTCATTGCTCTGACATGCACTGTGAGCTGTAAAATCTTATATAGACAGGTGTGTGGCTTTACTAATCAAGTCAAATCAGTATAATCAAACACAGCTGGACAAATGAAGGTGTAGAACCATCTCAAGGATGATCAGAAGAAATGGAAAGCACCTGAGTTAAATAAATGAGTGTCACAGCAAAGGGTCAGAATACTTAGGACCATGTGACATTTCAGTTTTCTTTTTTAATAAATCTGCAAAAATGTCAACACTTCTGTGTTTTTTTGTCAATATGGGGTGCTGTGCGTACATTAATCGATGGAAAAAAAAATTAACTTAAATGATTTTAGCGAATGGTTGCAATATAACAAAGAGTGAAAAAATTTAAGGGGGTCTGAATACTTTTCCGTACCCACTGTATATATATATATATACAGTGGGGGGGAAAAGTATTTAGTTAGCCACCAATTGTGGAAGTTCTCCCACTTAAAAGATGAGAGAGGCCTGTAATTTTCATCATAGGTATACCTCAACTATGAGAGACAAAATGAGAAAAAAAATCCAGAAAATCACATTGTAGGATTTTTAAAGAATTTATTTGCAAATTATGGTGGAAAATAAGTATTTGGTCAAAAAAAAAAATTTCATCTCAATACTTTGTTATACCCTTTGTTGGCAATGACAGAGGTTCAACGTTTTCTGTAAGTCTTCACAAGGATTTTCACACACTGTTGCTGGTATTTTGGCCCATTCATCCATGCAGATCTCCTCTAGAGCAGTAATGGTTTGGGGCTGTCGCTGGGCAACACAGAATTTCAACTCCCTCCAAAGATTTTCTATGGGTTTGAGATCTGGAGACTGGCTAGGCCACTCCAGGACCTTGAAATGCTTCTTACGAAACCACTCCTTCGTTGCCCGGGCGGTGTGTTTGGGATCATTGTCATGCTGAAAGACCAGCCACGTTTCATCTTCAATGCCCATGCTGATGGAAGGAGGTTTTCACTCATAATCTCACGATACATGGCCACATTCATTCTTTCGTTTACACGGATCAGTCGTCCTGGTCCCTTTGCAGAAAAACAGGCCCAAAGATGATGTTTCCAACCCCATGCTTCACAGTAGGTATGGTGTTCTGTGGATGCAACTCAGCATTCTTTCTCCAAAAAGTTGAGTTTTTACCAAAAAGTTATATTTTGGTTTCATCTGACCATATGACATTCTCCCAATCCTCTTCTGGATCATCCAAATGCTCTCTAGCAAACTTCAGACGGGCCTGGACATGTACTGGCTTAAGCAAAGGGGACACGTCTGGCACTGCAGGATTAGAGTCCCTGGCGGCGCAGTGTGTTACAGATGGTAGCCTTTGTTACTTTAGTCCCAGCTCTCTGCAGGTCATTCACTAGGTCACACCGTGTGGTTTGGGATTTGTGTCACAGGTCTTATGATCATTTGACCCTTGTGTGGAGCCCCAGATCGAGGGAGATTAGCAGTGGTCTTGTATGTCTTCCATTTTATAACAATTGCTCCCACAGTTGATTTCTTCACAGCAAGCTGCTTACCTATTGCAGATTCAAACTTCCCAGCCTGGTGCAGGTCTACAAATTTGTTTCTGGTGTCCTTTGACAGCTATTTAATCTTGGCCATGGTGGAGGGATGGAGTGTCGACTGTTTGAGGGTTGTGGACAGGTGTCTTTGATGAACTGATTACGAGATTCAAACAGAATGCCATTCATACAGGTAACGAGGTGGAGGACAGAGAGCCTCTTAAAGAAAGAGTTACAGGTGCTGCTGTGCAACGAGCCCAGAAAATTCTTAGAATTGTTTGTACGGTGGACCAAAATACTGATTTTATCCGAGGGACTTTAGCTCTTCAATGTAATTCTTAAAATCCTACAATGTGAGGTTTCTGGATTTTTTTTTCTCCATTTTGTCTTCTAATAGTTAGAGGTATACATATGATGGAAAATACAGGCTTCCTCTCATCTTTTAAGTGGGCGAACTTGCCACAATGGTGGCTGACCCTAAATACTTTTTGCTACACGGGTGTATCTATATATATATAGATATATATCTAGATGCATTTTCTTTTTAAAACACTCATGACAATGCCATGTAAAGTCTAGAAATATCAGAATTTTATAATTGTGATTTCCAGGTTTTGGAAATTTCTGGAAATTAATTGGACATATTCAAGTCCAGGAAATATGTAGTGCTTTATATTGTAGGGTTTTTGTTGTCGTTAGAATTTGTCCATAGGTTCCAGCGCATCAAATTATATGCCAATTCTATTTTTGTCGTATACATTAATTTTATTTTATGAAATATAACTAATAAACCCTAAGACGAACGACATGCTGAGCTAAGGGGTTGATACCAAACACTGAACAGAAACTAATGCTAACTGTGATGTTATTGCACTTAGGCCTATAGATTATATTATATCTTATATATACTATACAATATATATAATATAATGATATATTATTTGTCATTTAATTTTTTAATGATGCTGATTCTTCTATCAATTAGCTCAAATTGGTTTCTAATCAGTCAATCAGATTTTGAAAACCACTCATTTGGTAACACATTTTAGGAATTGCAGCTCAGATTAGACTCGTTTTATTCTTAGCAGGGCAGTGAATCGTTGACACATTCGGTTGCAGCTGCACAGTAATGCCGTGGCTTTATGAAAGTAATATTGCATAATGTTTTCTTTGTAGGTTGAGGGGAGAGCTGTGCTCATCACGGGCTGCGACACTGGATTTGGACTGGCTTTGGCCAAGCACTTTCTTAAGCTCGGCTTCGCTGTGTTTGCAGGTTGCCTGTTTAAGGTAATGGTTCAACTATTCCTAAAATGTGCACCTCTGCTGAACTTCTGTCGGACCGCAACTGATATATAAACATACTGTTGGTCTGAAGTAAAGGGAGCTTAATATGATGCAATATAGTTCACAAGATTGGGCTTGTGTCAGACCATTTCATAAGTCTAGCAGTATGACCAAAAGATAATTTCACGGTTATGCATATATTATCATATAGTTCTTTGTGGCTGGAAGTTGCATTCACTTTTTTGATAATTCAGAATAAACTAAATTACTCCCATTAGAATGAATCAAGTATACACTGTAAATGGCCTTGTGTGGCACAGTATGCAGAGTATGTAATGTTATACTGGTTTACTCCACATGTTTTGTGTGTGGATGAAGGATGGAGAAGGTGCAAAGGAGCTGGAGAACATTCATTCAGAGAAGCTGAAGGTTGTGCAGCTGGACGTCTGCAGCGAGGAGCAGGTCTCTCAGGCTGTTGAGTTTGTGACTGCTAACCTGGAAGAGGCGGAGAAAGGTGAGGGCTGTTTGCGTCTTCAGATCAGATCATCTCAGTTTGTAGAAGTTCATAGAGGATGGGCAGTTCAAAGGCCATTCGGGGAGGACCAGATGACCAAAACGGGGACGTTTCGGAGAAGTGCTATCCGAGTTTTGAATATTTATACACTGTTGAATTATTTATTAATATTCATATAAATCGTCTAGTAGCTAAGCAGAAATTGTTCATTTTTGACTTTAAGACGTGAACGGACCACGAAGACAAGCCCAGAGATGTCAAAAAGGCTAAGAACTATATTAGAGTCTGAATTCTAAGGTAAGATCGAATTGACAAAGGTTAGAGTAAGGAAATAGGTTCGTTGGTAACAGAAGCAAATTCGCTCGTAAGCTCCACAACATCCACCGAATAATGAGTAAAGTGTTAGTTTAGGGCTAAGCATAACTTCACAACGCACTGTTAGTTTTAACTGAAAAGCGGCATGGTCTGCTGCCACAGGTTGCATTGACAGAATGCGAGCAAACAGAGCGACTCCCTTTATATTGCTAAAAACGCTGACATCTCACACAATAAATATATGCATATTGAATCTTTCATAATGTCTACAATTCTTGTGTTATAATGAGAGGATTCGTGAACACGCAGTTTTCAGCACTGCGCAAGAACTTCTGAGCGGGGAGTGGATTCTGATTAACCATTGTGTTCCAGAAATCAACAGATATGTCTGTGATTTTTTTTTTTGGGGCTACCTTGCGACCTCAACGCTTTAAACACGTGTTATAAATAGAAACTCTGCCTATGCTTGCGCCTGTTAATCGTTTTTATTTTATATTATTTGTTCTTGTTGCTTTTGTGCAATAGATAAAGCAATTTATATGTTTTTAGGTATTTTGTTTAGATATGTCTATTTTGCAGGAGTCCTGCGAATCATTTTATTCTCCCGCACACACACCCGTGTTCACGGGAGTGCACGCAGGTCTTACTTTGGGTTCAAGGCCGAATCTATACACATTGTACAGATAATGTTAAAAAAATATAAATAATAAAAATTATTATTATATATATAATTTTATATATTATATATACAATACATACAGGTGCATCTCAATAAATTAGACTGTCAAGGAAAAGTTAATTTATTTCAGTAATTAAAACTCAAATTGTGAAACTTATGTATTAAATAAATTCAATGCACACAGAATGAAGTAGTTTTAGTCTTTGGTTCTTTTAATTGTGATGTTTTTGGCTCACATTTCACAAAAACCCAACAATTTACTATCTCAACTAATTAGAATACTTCAAAGGACCAATAAAAAAAACATTTTTAGTGAATTGTTGGCCTTCTGGGAAAGTATGTTCATTTACTGTACATAAACTCAATACTTGGTAGGGGCTCCTTTAGCTTTAATTACTGCCTCAATTCGGCGTGGCATGGAGGTGATCAGTTGTGGCACTGCTGAGGTGGTATGGAAGACCAGGTTTCTTTGACAGTGGGCTTCAGCTCATCTGCATTTTTTGGTCTCTTGTTTCTCATTTCCTCTTGACAATACACCATAGATTCTCCATGGGGTTCAGGTCTGGTGAGTTTGCTGGCCAGTCAAGCACACCAAACACCATGGTCATTTAACCAACTTTAGGTACTTTTGGCAATGTGGGCAGGTGCCAAATCCAGCTGGAAAATTAAATCAGCATCTTCAAAAAGCTGGTCAGCAGGAGGAAGCATGAAGTGCTCCAAAATTTACTTGGTAAATGGGTGCAGTGACGTTGATTTTCAAAAAAACACAATGGACCAACACCAGCAGATGACATTGCACACCAAATCATAACAGACTGTGGAAACTTAACACTGGACTTCCAAGAAACTTGGGCTATGAGCTTCTCCACCCTTCCTCCAGACTCTAGGACATTGGTTTCCAAATGAAATACAAAACTTGCTCTCATCTGAAAGAGGACTTTGGACCACTGGGCAAAAAGTCCAGTTCTTCTTCTCCTTAGCCCAAATAAGACGCCTCTGACGTTGTCTGTGACTCAGGAGTGGCTTAACAAGAGAAATACAACAACTGTAGCCAAATTCCTCGACACGTCTCTGTGTGGTGGCTCTTGATGCATTGACCCCAGCCTCAGTCCATGCCTTGTGAAGTTCACTCAAATTCTTGAATCATTTTGCTTGACAATCCTCATAAGGCTGCGTTCTCTCGGTTGGTTGTGCATCTTTTTCTTCCACACTTTGTCCTTCCACTCAACCTTCTGTTAACATGCTTGGATACAGCAACTCTGTGAACAGCTAGCTTCTTTGGCAATGAATGTTTGTGGCTACCCTCCTTGTGAAGGGTGTCAATGATTGAAACATTTGGAGGTGTTGTGGTTGAATTAGTGATGGGCATGTCACCATTATTCTAATTTGTTGAGGTAGTGAATTGGTGGGTTTTTGTTAAATGTGATCCAAAATTATCACAGTTAAAAGAACCAAAGACTGAAACTACTTCAGTCTGTGTGCATTGATTATTTAATACACGAGTTTCACAATAACAGTTGAATTACTGAAATAAATGAACTACGACATTCTAATTTATTGAGATGCACCTGTATATATTATATATATATATATAATATATATATATAGAGAGAGAGACACACAACAGTATATATGGATTTTAGAATATTTATATTAAATTGAAAAAAGGGTGATAAAATATTTAATATCTCCAATATTATTTATTTATTCAGTAACTTGTAGAACCATCATAAAACATTTTGGTTTGTGCTTTTTTAAATTTTTATTAATTATTTCCCCCATTTTCTACAGTATTTAGCTTTGAGTTATTTTATTTCAGTTTTATTTATAGTAATTTTACAACTTCAACTTATTTTATTTCAGTTAGTTGCCAAGGCAGTATTTCTCATTTTAATTTTAATCTGATTAAAAGTTTTCTAATATGTATTATTTATATTCATATTTGATGTACAATTTTATATTTATGCTCTATTTCAGCTTCATTTCAGTTAATTCAATATTTACAGTCACTGTCAAATGTTTTAATGGAAAGTGTTCTGGTGTGGCTGAAATTAAGGTGCCGTTTATTTGCAAGTGGGGGGAAAAAAACTGAAAAGTGTGGAACATTATAGTTAATTATGTTTCTGTAAAACCTCAAATGTGTTTTTCAATTTGTGAACACTTCTTTTACTTTTATATTTTTGAATGTTTATACAATTATATGCAGAATACTATTGTAGAATACAATACTTTATCCAATGTTTCCAAATTCAGACAGTCTTTAGAAAGCAGAATGACTTTGTATGATGTGTTAAAATGGTTAAATGCATATAATACATTCATATCTTCATTTTGACATCTCTATTTTGTTGCATCATTTTTTTTTTTTTTAAATAGACCTAACAATATTTATGACACCCATGCAGTTAATAAATAGTTTCTTATAAACCGTTTCTTCAGTGATCAGATTTATGCTGTTTGTTATTTTCTATCTGTGATTTTTAGCATGTAGATCTACTCGTATGGTTCCTTCAGGTCTAAACAGATTACCAATAATTAATCTGAAGGTCAGGTGGACATGGCTAGGAATTGTTAAAGCTCATTTGTTTAGAGATAATAATGACCCCGCCCCCTGCTGTCAATCACACACAAAACCACGCCCACCAGCTACAGCTGCATCGATGAATGATTCTTCATCACTCTTTATACCTGCTATAAACCATACGAGTAGATCGATGTACTAAAACTCAAACAGAAGATAACAAACATCATACATTTCCTTGAAAATGTGGCACACTGTAAAACGGTTTAGTTTACAAAACACAATAATATTACTGACTCCAACTCAGAACTGAAGCAGTATTATCCTCGTGTTATCTCCTTGATTTCAACACTTGAATATGGTGAAATAATATCTGTATAACTGATATCCAATAATATAACTGGAGCTTCTTATAAACTGATCACCTATAAGCAGTTGTGTGGAGTTTGATACTTAATTTTAGAGTTGTGTGTTCATTCAATAATAAACCATAAATTCATGAAGAACGTTATTGTTCAAAATACAAGCAGGTTGTCATAAGTATTTTTGGGGTCAGGGGCCTCATGAGGCCACAAGAGGGTGCTAGAGGCTCTGAGAACAAAAAAATGAGTGGAAAAAGATGCTACAGTACAGGGATGTCAAACTTGAAGGTCCCCTGAGATGCTTAGAAACACGCAGCGTTACCCTATGTGTTGACGTAATTTGAACTGAAACAGGAAGACAAGGCGGGACATATCAAGCAGCCCCACCCCTTTTAAAAATAGCCAATAGCGTTCGTTTATATCACAGCTTTGGCTAGAGCCGTTCAGAGCCGTTGAGCTCAGTAAAGCCGCATTTGACAGGGTTTGCCAGCCACAATCTCATCCATATTGCTATAAAATATAGCATACTGTGTAGAATTCAAATAGCTCCGATACATTTTGTGGTCTGCGCCGACTCACGCATGTGATCCGCTCCGTGCTATCGTGTCTCTGGACGTGTCCTTGTGTGTGCGGTGCGGTGGTTAGCGTGACACAGTGCCAAACCAGATTCTTTTTTTTTTCCTCAATGGAAAGCATATTTACACTTTTTGAATCGTTCCCTGTCCCCTATATAGTGAACTACGTGCCATTCACTGTACAGAAAAAACTAATTCTGTGGACAAGTGACCGATATCAGCCTCGGCTTCAGCGTCT